>APFE031491346.1:29674-89138 GCA_000404065.3 Pinus taeda | reverse complement strand
GCGGGTAAGTTCTTCCACTTCATGAGATACTCTGAAATTGATCGATTTGGTAGCTGTCGGGTTTTTGTTTCTGTGATTGCTCCAGGTTCCAATATGATTTTTCCTTCCTCTTCAATTTCTGGCAATATTATTTGAATTGGGATCTTTTGCAACTTTTGAATAAGTGGCCATGCTTCTTCATCCTTCTTCCATTCATCCCTTGCTTCGTTTGTCCAATCTGTTTGGATAATAGAAATAGAACAAAACAATGCTTGCACATCCTCATCCTTGAAGAGTCTTCCCATTCGGTAAGGTCGCCATTTTTTAAGTGCATGTAGTATTGCCAACATTTCCTTCTCATAAATAGCTTGCTTGTGGTGTAACCCTTATAGGTTGTGGAAGGCTAGGAGAAACAACACTTCCGTCTTTATAGTTGTGAGTGGTATGCTTCCTAGTTACCATAATTTTGCTTTCCATTTTCTTGCTAACCCGAATGCCTTCTCTAATGAACCATGTTCCCAAAGGTGAACATTATGTTGGATATTATCCTTTAAAGACCATATGAACACATCAATCCTATGCTGCTCTGGAATATGTTTTACCCTTATGTTCAATTTTTGGAACTCCTCAATGTGCTCCATTATTGAATCCTTTTGTTTGAGACTTATCAATTGACTAAAAAAAGTGTTGCTTTTTGTATCCTCATAATGTGCTATCAATTCTTCCGTAAAAATTTCCCAAGTGATAAATTGTTTACGAGAGCAAATCCATTGATACCATACAAACTGATTTGGTTCCAAATATAAAGTTGCAATACGTACCTCTTGTGTGTTTTGCACATTATTGAGATCGAAAAATTGCTCCATCTGTAATATCCATGTTGCGGGATACTTGCCATCAAACTTCCTCATATCGATTTTTGGAACATGGTGGGTCTTTGATCCAACATTGGAGTCTATGATATCATGATTAACATTTCTTTTGTTTGAATCATGAGTTTCCTTTACTAACTTTTCACCATTAGTAAGTACTTCTTGTAGAAAATTTGTCAAATCTGTCTTCAAATTTGCCATGCCTGTCTTCAAATTTGTGTTCAAATCTATCTTCAAATTGTCCATCTTAGCTTCCATGCATTCATTTTAGCTTCCACGCCATTTATCTTAGCTTCTGTTAACTTTTGTGAGAATGACATTTGTTGTACTTGTTCTTGTAATTTTGATATATCATGTAGCATTTCTTCCTCTTCTTCATGAGTCATGCTAGAGCTTTCAGGTTCCTTACTAGGTGTTTGCATTTTCATTCCTCGGGGCATCAGTTACCGATAATAATGCTCTACTATGCCCTTTGAATTCCTTCAAAATAAATTTTCAAACCAATCCTAAGCAAAAATTTAAAAGAATCTACACACCTTTTTTCACTTTGTAGGAGCTTGATATTGCCTCTGATATATCTCTGTACTTTCAAATCTTTAAGTTCTAAAATTGCAACCTGCAATAGCCCTCTGCGTCCTATTTCCAATGTCACCAGTCTGATCCCAATTGGATTCTCCAAGGAAGAGTTATGTCAAATCTCCCACAGTGACTTGATTATAGAGTAGTTCAGTAGAGCAAACTTGTACGACGTGCCACGTGTCCCTGTTTCGACCTTTGGCTCTGAAAAAGATATAGAAGAAACTACACTCTATCCTCTTTCTGTACCTTCTCACGAAATTTCAATCCGATGCTCAGAGAGAAAGTTATGACAATTTTCCCCAGGTCACCTGTTTGGAATGTAATTCAGGAGACTGCAAAAAGACCAACTTCCTCAGATCATATCTCCGCAAATATAGTGCAAAAAGATCTGAAATTCAGAGATGAGATTCAGCGTGAATTCTTCTCAAATGGGGTTTTTTTTTAGCTTCTAAAACATCACAAAAAAATGTTATAGAGAAAATTCCACGATGACCTGTTTGGAGCAACGAAACCCTAGAATCCAAAGCTTTGATACCAAATGTTATGAAACCAGCTCAACAAAAGATAGAAAAGATAGATCAACGCCTTAGAATTCAGCCTCTTCGAGGGGGCAATCTCCTTTACATTACATAAATGAACAATTCTTCGATGATACAAATGAAAAGACCTCCTTTCTATATATAGGAGTCTAAGGGGTCATAACATAATCAGAGCCGACATAACAATAATAATGTAAGGGCACCATAATAGCAGTGGTGGGCTTCTATGGGGCACAATAGTGACAATATGGGCATTGCATGGGTACATCAATATAATAAGTGGGTTGTACTAATAACAATAAGGGGTTACACTAGCAGTATAGGGGCCTAACATGACTATGGTGGCACGGAAAGATATATAACAGCAGTCAGTATTTATTAATCGCACGATAATGATTTGTTTAGTGAATCTACACTTTAGCAATGGTGCTGTAGAGGTTCAAATCTCGGCATAAATCTCAGTTAAAAGAATTAAAAATCTTGATATGTTGTATATGCGTGGCAGTTCTCCTCAATCTTTTGGTTGAATACAGAGCTTATGCATGGCTGCATGCGTGGTAAATTTATTTGTTTCTTTTGGGCTGAAGTTGAGTTGCAACCGAAAGGAAAAGAGCGCTACATTTTTCCATCATCGTTTCATGGAGAGGGTATAGCTGTTTGCGCTAAGAGAGAGTGATCAAATTAGGAGTTCACTGTCAAAACCGAAGAATTTATTTTTCAACTGTTTCAGTGACATTGAAATCGCATGCCAAGGGCGTTGTTGCCTTTAAGAGTATAGATATAAATCCATTAGGTGAAAGGTCGGAGATTTAAATGCCTCAGGCACAGAAGATCTGGCAAGAGGGCGCGGGATAGTGTTTCAAACTCTGTTTTAGTATTCAATTCAATACAATTTTAAAGTGCAGTTCTGATCCTTCAAAATCTGGTGATTGTGGAGTGTATGGTTTCGTACCATTAGCAGGGAAAAGATTTCCATTCATGAAGGAACCTTTGTGTGAAGATTGTCGGGTTTATGATTTTATTGCATGTGTTTAAATGCTTCTGCATATTGAAAGTATTTAGGGAATAGCCGGAATGGGGAATTTCGGAGCTTGATATTGAAGATGCTTTTACATGCATGAGAGGAAAAAAGATCTTGGTTATATGCAGGTCTGGATTGCATCAGGCTCCTGCATCAGACTCCCGAGGTACAAAAATTTTATGACCTCCTGGTCATATTCCTTCTTCATCCCTTAGCAATTCTACCCACATCCTTTGTGGAATTGCCTTTATGATCTTTCCGTGAGCTGCAACAAAACCTCTGCAGTAACAAATCCTCCTTGCTACCCAATACCTCACCAAGATTCTCTCCTCTGAGCTTAGTCTTTCGACATCTCTCTGGTTCTCTCTTATTTGGAACCATTTGAGCACTCTTGGCTCTAGGTTGTTGCAATATTCTCACCTTCTTCTGTCGCTACCTGTATGACAATATAAAGACCACAAAATTTCCAATCTACAACATAAATGTACCTCCTTTCGCACTCAGAATCTTCTTTTTCTTTGATACCACTTTGATGCAGCAAAACTACAACTTTACATAATTCGCGCATGGACCTGTGGGTTATGGGCCCACGTATACATCAGAAGCATTTCAATCAGTGGACTTCACACAAAACCTAACCAATCATTGTCAATCGTGTGTCGCACAACTGACATATTCATTTTAACACTTGACTTTTGGCACTCCAAATCTCCATGGTTGATCTCATTCCTCAATCCAATGGCTATCGCGTCACTCGTTTGCCAACTAGCCTGGCCGATCTCCACCGTTCGATCAATCCCGCGTGATACAACGGCTATCGCGCAATCTCGCGTGAAATCTTGCTCGATCGATATCAGATTGAGAGCGCACGAGAAAAGTGTTTTTCTCGTGCTACATGTCGTCTGCTAAGGTTAATCACGTAGAATTTAGAAATACCGGTTACAACTTTTAGGACGCGCAAGATATTGCTTACCGTCTTTCCAAGACCACTCCATCCTTCTACTAACACATGGTGTTAATCTCCGCCATTCCACTTCCATCATTATTATCCGTTGATCTGACCGATCTGATGGTTTCTGTTGTGTTATTCAATCGACTCTAGTTTCGATTGAAACTCTCCTCTGTTGATCTTTTCTCAAATCCAACGGATCTCTCGTTCGCTTATCTGTGGAATTTGCATTTCAACACAAATTTATCTCTTCCATACTTTTTTAAGGCGAAGTCCATAGGAACTTCGTCCCTTACACTCGCACATGCCATTTATCAACTTACAGTGAAGAATGTATATGTAAACAATACAAATACACACGAAATCCAGATTTCGCTTGGATGTATAATAACACAAGTATTTCAATTATAAACAGAACTTAATTACAAGCTAAGGCCTCACAGCCCGAGTCACAAATTGCCCTACGGCTACATTACATAGTCTATCTATCTTTTACACAACACAGACTCTCTTATATAAGAAATTACAAAGGGAGGAATTGTTTAAAATCCATGAGTTTCTTCCACAATCCCTCAATCAAACCCCTAAATCTCTCTATTCGCATGTATGGCAGATAATTATATTTAATCAAGACTTCTAGAGACTTGTCAATTCCATCAATTTAGCTCTGTTTAAATAGAATTTTCCTCAGTTTACAATGATTATCCATGTTTCCCTTTTCACAGCTTTGAATTTAAATTTTTGTTAAGGGTGTTTCGATGCTCCTGCATCAGAGTGTTGCCATGTCTCCGGGTATCCCAGGTGTTCATCTGCCTCTCGGCAGTACAGGTACAATGGTTTCTAAGAGAGCAAATTCGAAGACACTGTTCATAGCACACCTGGAGATGCAGTCGATCGAGTGTATATGAGCTTGCTTACTCACGAAGACATCAAGTTGTTCGTAGACAAGGACATCAAGCAGCAGCATCATAGCGAGCAACATCATGAATAGCAGTTGAAGGCAGCGTACCGAACGCAACGAATGCAAAAGGAAGGTTGTTGACAACACAGAGGTGGAACAAAGTTACAAGATCAAGCAGATCCATTGATAATGAAAGAAACTTTGGAGACTTCGGCTATGAAGTGACAGTGCGACATGAAGGTCGCATGAAGGTAGAAGATGGAACAAATAAGGAGTTGCATGTGCTGAAGCAGTAACTCAGGAGAACATGAAGCTACACAGACAGATGAATGAGTTGCAACAGGGACATGAACAAAAATGGGCGCAACATGCATTCACGGATGAAACTACACCCATACAAGTTAAGGATCCATCCCAGCAGCAGACACAGAGTAGACATGGTGAGAAGTGTTGTTGATCGCATGCAAGGGATTCAACAGCATGCATGTCATTGAGCGCACGTATGCAATCCAACCCATTCAACACACTCACCAAGGCGAAGACAAGAAGCAAGTCCAACTGGGGATGAACATGTACTTCGGCAAGTTGATGTGTATGACCACCAACACGCACTTGAATATTAGCACGGACACTATGCATCAGTGTGTTTCTGGTTCAACCGTACCCAAGAAGACTGTGCGCATGTTAACAGACGAGTTGGATGAAGGGGCCAAATCAATGCACCAGTTGCAACGGAGGCTAAAGTTCGCTTCAGCAAGATGTCACCATGAGGTGCATGCACACCATCACGGACGACCAAGCTTGGCATCAGCTCACCACCTTCATCATCACAAGCATGTCAAAGAGTTGGTCTCACCACAATGGACCAAGTGCCAGTTATGTTTTGTAAGGCTTGCTCAAGACATGTTGTCTCACATGAGTACATGTGCATTGTAATGTTGAGTCATGTCAAGTGTAAGTCAAGTGTCAATAGTGGGTGTAACAGTCATAGAATAGGTGAGCAGTCATGAGGGTAGTTGAATGATCACAGAGGGGAATGTCAAAGGTCACCCCACCTTTTGTTATAAATAGTCCATCATAACTCATTGTATGGGCTTTTGGTCAACCAAGCTTCTACTAAAACTATTTTGAAGAAGGCTTGGACAATATTGTAACACGCATTGGCTTCTCCACTGCATAGAGCTAGTACATCTCTTTGGAGGAGCAGGCAGATGTGGTTGTAACATTCCACTATTGGGGCTCGCAGGTTTACATGGATGTATTGTATGATTGTGACTTGTACTTCTTTATATAGTAAGAGCCAACACATTTTCATGCATATGTTTTTATTGTAATTGGATTGCTCCAGTTACTTTAATGATATGTGTTGTTTAACTTATGTACTTGTGTATGAATTGATTCACATGCAATTATATGAATCTTCTTGTTAATATGTTGCATATGTTGTTAATGTTGTCACCGTCCGTGTCGACTGCTTTGTCGAACATCAAACAAACCTTTCACATGAACCTTGCTATAACAATCGTCACACTCGTCTCAGACTGATTCTTGAGTGTTGTTCGTGTTATCTCACCTTGTATGATGTGACTGCCACATCTTAGTGGACCGCTCCTTTGGAAGTTGTGCATGCCCTTTGTGTGGTGTGTTCCTAGCCGAGTTGGGACTGATCCCTTTCAACCTGGAACTCATCTTCACCTTCCTCTCCCTTTGAAGTGTTGGAACCTCTCATACACCTTCCTTGACTCACTGCATCAGTCACACCCTTGCTACTGACAAAGTTATCTTACTTGCCTCTGTGTAACATCGCGGTCAAGACATTACCTTATGACCCACTACTGGGACTCCTACACCAAATGGTCTAAGGTCTAATTGGGACTTCTTACCGAGGAGATCCCTTTGACATGTTGGCGAGTCCAAGACCGTCAACATGCCACTTCTAATAGATACCAAGAGTGTCCACTACCATGACATAAATGGGCAAATGGGAATCCTTGTCTAATGGACTTATGAAGATGGATACAAGGGAAAAACACATTATTCATTGAAAGAAAATTAGATGCACTTGTAAAAAAATGTTGACAATGCCTACTCATTATTGTCCAAACCTAAGGCAAGTCAACATATGCATGATAAATGTCTAGTTAATATGATCATAAGCTTTGTCAAAATTAATTTTTAGAACAAGGGCCTACTAACCTATCACTTTGGCCCACTCCATAGCCTCCCAAGTTGACAAGACTGTATCTAAGATAATGTGTCCCTAAATAATGCATGTCTACTCCCAATGAACTATTATCTAATCCACATCCTATATCCTCAAAGCTAAAGCCTTAGCCATAATTTTATAGCAACATTCAATAGAGTGATCAAATGCACTGACCATTAGAGTCGCTCGCAAAATTATTTGTACTAAGCTTGATAATATATTGATTAAGAAACTTTGAAAGACTCCCTATAGAAAATACTTACTTAAACAAAGTCGCAAAAATCATCTCCATCCATATCCCACATCTAGTTGCAAAACTCATTCATCATATCTCACTTTTTTTTATCCTTCAACATTATTAAAATTGTTTTGTTTTTTATTTTTACAATTGAAGAACTAGCACTCTTACTTGTGAATGTTAACTTCTTAAAAATTAAAAACTTGTAATTTAAAGTTATATATTCTTTAAATGGTGTTAGAAATGTGAACTCTCTCTTAAATAGCTTTATCTTAAATTTCTCCAATTATAAATGGGCACAATAATTTTCATTAATCATAATAGTAACTTCAATATAATTTTGAAATTTGATTTAAAAAATAAATTAACAATAAAAATTTCATAAAAATATTTGTGCCCTCTTCTTCATAAATTTATAGGTAAAGTGAAATACATATATATATTTATAAAATTAATTTTTTTTATTTTTACATTATTAATAAATTGGTCTTTAGTTTTCCAACTCCAAATGTTTGAGTGGTTGGAACACTATGTATAGAAATAATACATTAAAAATAAAAATAAAATTCAAATATAATATAGTATATATATTATTATATAATTATTAATAATTAAAATAATATTTTTTTTAAATTAAGTTTTGGATATTATTTTTAAATAATTTTAATTATGTTTTTCAAAAAATAATTATTTAACATAACAATAATAATAATAATTATATATATATATATATATGTAAGTAGTTATTATTATTAAATAATAAGAAATAAAAATGTTATTTTATTTTTGTTTTTTTCCAATTTTTTGAAATAATTATAACATTTTATTTATTACACTTCAGAAACAAGTTAGCCCACCAGTTTTGAAATGAGATTTTAGGAAGTTTATGTTTTGTAATTCAATTTTTATTTATTTATTGAATATATTTTTAAAAATAATAATAAAATTAATTTTTATAATATTAATTTAAATGAAAAAAAAATTATCAACCATTTAAAACAATATTTTATTTTTTAATAGTAAGAAATTATTCATTATATTTCTATAAAATTGAATATCAAAACTTCACCGATCATCTATCTACGCATTATGACCGATCTTAATAAAGTACAAATAATAATATCTTAAATACATTGCACAAAAGTTCATGGATTTATAATTAACCTTAAAATTGTAAAAAGGTTTTAAAATAAATTTCCAAGTGCACATGACAACATATAGTAGTAAACATTTACATTATATAACCTCATTTTTAATTATTACATTTAGGCAATGAAAATTGGTTTAAAGTATTCATCAATGTGAATCATGTTATATTTAAATTTATTTCTTTTATATACAAAATATATCTTTCGAGAATTAGTATTTGTTTGGAAAATTATAAAATGAAATAATCAAAAAGTCAGATGTGTAAATTTTATGGTGAATATTTTACTACAATATGTCAAAACAAACTTTTTAATATTTTACAATCATATATTACTCAATGTTTTTACTTTAGATTTCAGATTTAATATTACTAGCTTAGCACACTTCCACATAATGAACACAAGATCTACCATGTAATGTTTTTACTTTAGATTTCAGATTTAATATTACCAGCCTAGCACACTCCCACATGATGAACACAAGATCTACCCCAGCATAGATCCATCTTAAATACGGATTTAACATACATGAGTCGAGAAGGATTCTTCATGTGCAAACTTCTTTAGAGTGCAAATACAATGTGTACTTTTCTTTATTTAAGTTGTATTTTTGAATGCTATATAGAGTATATATAGGACCAAATAAACATTTTAACCATAAAAAATTATTTTTCATGATATATACATACTTTTTTTTATTATGGACAACATTATTTTTTTCTCTATTTAGAACAAATTTATTTTTATTTTAAAGAGGCACGTGTCAACTCAACGGACAGACAAACTTACACATCCCTTCATACTAGGTTGTAGAATGAGCCTCTCCGCTCAATAAGAAAATCCAATATGAGAAATGCTAAAAGGTGTGGGCATATGCTCTATCACTTTCTTCTCTTTTAAGAAATGCTAATACAAAGAAAGTGCATTCACTATGGAGTTGTTGTTGATGCTCTATCCCTTGTTCTCTTTTAAGAAATTCTAATACAAAGAAAGTGCATTTACTATGGAGTAGTTGCTAATGCTCTATCCCTTTCTTCTCTATTAAGAAATGCTAATACAAAGAAAGTGCATTCACTATGGAGTTGTTGTGGACATTGTAGCTTTGTATGGTTATTATACGATCTTCAACTCGTTCCTTTTCAATATTGCATCCCCAAATGTGTTACTCCACTATGGAACAATAAACAATACAATAAGAATGGAACCCATTCCTATCATAGCTATTGAGATTTTAAGTATGCCTTGATAGCCATCTCCGATTAAGGTTAAGGTTTTTACATGCCTCCATTGTAACTCCCCAGTGCAACAGTATAATAAGAATGGGACCCCACCTATTTTAGTGACCTAGTTTTTAAGTATTCCTAATAGTCATTTATGGCAGGGTTAGGGTTTCAACATGTCTCAGATGCTAATTAGGGTTGGGGTTTTGAACCCTCTAAATTTTTCTTGAAAGTCCACACTTGACTAGCTTTATATGTATAAATAATGGAGATTGACAAGGCATTCATTTGATATAATGATAGGTCAACTTGTAAGAGACATAACTTCTACATATAAACTCTAATTGAGGTGATTTTCAGTTCATTGGAGAGCTCTTAATTTGTAAAACTATGTGCATTAAAAACTTTGTTAACAAAGTTTTGATCACAAAAAAACCATTTAAAACCTAGCAATGTTTAAAAAAAAAAATAGACCATAAATGACAATAATGAAAGCCACTGTTAAAATGGCTTGACAAAAGCATCAATTTTTCCACCCAAAAAATACCAAAATAATATAATGGTCAATTTCAATCAATGTTTCAAAAATCGTCTAAAAATAATCTGGTTGGAAAAATAGCATCCCCTTCATTGAACATTACACAAGAGATGATAATTTTGTTTGAACCACCATAATAGACATCCAATTACATTTGTGTTTTGATGTTAATTTAAGTATATAACTTGAACAAGACACTAACTTGAAAGTCTTACAGATTGTGAAATAAGTATAGAATTTGGACAAGACTCTAATATGAAACTCTTGTAGATTGTGAAATTTTGACTAAACTTTATAGTAGTGAAGTCTTTAAAAAGAATAACACAATAACATTATTCTCGAACTAATGATGACCAATATTATCAATGCATGCATTTGTTTTGATAAGTTATATATTAAATTTTATTGCCTAATGTTTGAGTTGAGTAAGTGTTTTTTTATTTTCTTTACAAATAAAAAAACTTAGTTTATTTTCACTTGCCAACAAAAAGGGTTATTCAAATTGAAATACAATCCAACCCATCAAATTTGTTCCTTCCTCATTACAAACAACATGGAGATCACACTTGTATGTGTTGATAGGGAAGAGCACCATCTCACTCTTCCTATTCTATTCATTTTAGTGATTACTATACATGGCTTGTCTTATCCTCCACAAATAAGTGATGGAATGCAAATAAGTGATGGAATGCACTTGGAGGATGATGATGGTACTTTTTCTTTTTCTTCTTTTCAAAGGAAAACATTGCCAAGAAGCCCCAAGGGATACTTCATCAATGAATATTATTTTTAGTAAAACTATTGACATAGCTAATGCACCTCAATATTTTTAATAAAACTATTGACATAGCTAATGCACCTCAATCCTTCAAACCAAGCGTCTATTGAACATATAACTACTTAAATGGCTAATAATACCAATGACCATTGGTTAAACTAACCCTTAAGACTAAATAATGAATGACATTATCTGAATTTTTTACAATTTCAAACTTTTAAAAGTTTCCAATTATTTCTAAGAAAAATATCAAAATATTTCCTTAAAAATAAATCAAATTATATCAATTTCCTTCCCCTAAATTCATACATAGATGTTTATAAAAATTACATGAATGTTTATAAAAATTACATAAATGTTCCATTTAAATTTTGTTTACGATTTCAAAATTTTAAAAACAAATTCTTAATACTAGATATAAGATAAAATATTTTTTTGAAAAATAAAGTTTTTATGACGATTCTTTTATATATATATATATATATATAATGTCCTTTTATCTCCATTCTTTTTATCATTTCAAAGTTTTAAAAATAAATACTTAATACTAAATAAAATTTTAAAAATAAAATATTCCTTTAATAATAAATCAAATATTCCTTTATGCACCAATTCCCTTGCCTCTTAAACATGCATTTGTAATAATTCCTTTACTCCTATACACCAATTCCCTTCCCTCCAATACATGCATTTGTGATAATTCCCTTCCCTCCCATACATGCATTGTCATAATCAATGTTTTAAGAAACGGTCGAGTCAACGTTGACTCGGCCGAGTCAACATTGACTCAGCCGAGTTGGTCCGGGTCGATGGGCTGCCAATTGAAACGGTGAATAACCCGGTTCGGAAGGCCGAGTCATTGCTGACTCGGCCGAAACGGACCGAGTCCACTATGAAACGGCCGAGTTGATTAGGCACGGAACCCGGACGCTAACGCAAGCATTTTAACTGATTTTTTAGGGATTTTAAATTCGTTTGACGGTTATTTTGGAGTTCAAACTTCAAACAGTTATCAGGGATGCATTGATTTTTTATGAAGACCCCTTTATTTGCAATGTTTAAATGCCTGCAATACTGTTATAAAACAAACTTGCTTTTTTCAATAAGTTTTCTTGATTGCTCCTAGAGAACTTAATAGGATTTGTTTTATGTTAATAGTTAAAGATCCAGTCTAGTGTCAAAGTAAATGATTAACTTTTTGTTGCAATTTATTTCTTTTTAATCTTTGTCTTTATTCACCTAGGAGATGCCCTAGCCACTCCCTTGAGATACTGTATAGGTTACCTTTTGTAAATTTGTCGGCATGGATTTAATGTCTATGACAAAGTTTCATGTCAGTGTTCAAGTCATTGGAAAGCTCTTGTGGAATAAATACTCTGTTCAATGGGTTTAAGTTTTTGTTCATCTATATGGAGTATCTACTATCAATACTTCCCTGATGGGAATTCTCTTCCTTTATTGGATTTGAGAATGCTTCCAAAGGAATCATCTAAGCATAGTCACCTGGTTAGAGTTTGTATTCAAATTTGGCTATCATGAAATTCAGAAAAAAAGTTGCCATACAAAAGGCAGTTGATAACATTTGCCATTATATATAATATTTTCTACATAATTTCTTTATATATATATATATATATAGCATAATATAGTTGATCGATGTTGTTAATATAGCTGACAATTTAGTTAAGGTAGTGATTTCATTAGTAGTGGTCTTAATGTATTTGCATTTGATATTTTAGGAAATTTATTGTCTATGTGATCTATGCACATTGCAGATGGTAAAGGTATATAAAAGAATTTGTAAATGTTTAAAATATTCAAAATTATGTTTTTTTATTGTCTATGTGATCTATGCAGATGGTAAAGGTATATAAAAGAATTTGTAAATGTTTAAAATCTTCAAAATTATGTTTTTTTTATATAAAATTATGTTAAAAATCTTCAAAATTATGTTTTTTTATAAAAAAAAACTAAATATTTAATGTATTTTTTACAACGAACAAGTCATTGAAAACGAGCCGGCCGATTCATTACCGTTTCGGAGTCGGAGTCGAAGTCATTGCTCGGCCGAGTCGGAGTCGGAGTTTGAGTTTTAAAACTATGGTCATAATTCCTTTACTCCTATACACCAATTCCCTTCCCTCCTATAAATGCATTTGTGATAATTCCCTTCCCTCTACATAAATGCATTGTGAAAGACATTCGAGACTTATCATCCAAATTGTTTTTGAGATTGCAGTGAAAGACATTAGAGACTTATCATCCAAATTGTTTTTAAAATCTCAAAGGTTATCACCTAATACCCAATTAAGATAATTCCCTTCCCTCCTCTACATACAAATGCATTGTGAAAAACATTAGAGTCTTATCATCCAAATTGTTTTTAAAATCTCAAAAGTTGTCACCTAATACCCAATGAAATGATCAAATACTTCCATGTAAAATTCCTTCCCATTCCTTCCCTTAATGCATGCATACATGTGTTGAAATCATACAGAAATCATTTATTTGAATCTTCAGCGATCAAATATATGTGAGAGTAAGTTCACCAAGTTTGGGTTGACGTATGATACTGCACCAAAGCCGATCAATTATAATCTAGGTAGAAGGTGGTCCACCAAACCATGATTTCACCAAGTTTGGGTTGACGTATGATACTGCACCAAAGCCGATCAATTATAATCTAGGTGGAAGGTGGTCCACCAAACCATGATATTACTTATGTAAGAACATGTACATAGCTACATAGTTCCATAAAATTGTCATGGAGTTGTCTCGCATCTGCTAGGCGGCACAGGCTTTCTCATTCCGGGACATGGGTTTTTATCACTTAACCTTACAACTACAAAATCAAGGCCTTTTTTGTTACAGTATTCCTCGTTAAACTAAAATATGCCCAAAGAAAAATCTCTAGAAAACATGCTTTAGTCTGTTCGTAGAAGATGTATATGGAAAATATTTAAGCCTATAATTAACAGATTACTAAGAATGAATTTCATGGAGACTAGGAATGCTAAATGTTGAAATACCTGTTATGCTGGACTGGGAAATTGGGATGGATATAGTTCAAATTTTCAGTGATTCTTTTTATGTTATAAACTGGTTTAATGAAGTTTAGAGATGTTAAAATCACATTTTGATTCTATTTATAAAAGAAATATTACCATATTCAAAATGGGGTCCTGAGGCGGAGGAATTACCTGGAATTACTTGGACAGTTAAAAGTGGCCAGAATCTAGGTAAAAAAATTTAAAAAATCTAGTAGCAGCAGTATTTGACTCATGTTTTTGATAGTGGAAATGGATTCAGCACCATCAAAAACGTCTAAGGCATCCAAAATATTGAAGTTTGACAGCTATAACTTGGATTTAGAAGAATTCTTGCGGGATTTTATCAAAATATGACCGGAATTTCCATGATTTTCAAAGCAATAAAACAGTCTAATTAAATTACGGCTATTAAAATGGGTTTTGATTCTATATCTGTTTGCCACCTATACAGGGAGTGGAACAAAGAAGCAGATATCCTTTGTAAAGAAAGTCTGCAACAGGATTTGAGCACATGGCGCATAACAAAATCAGAAGATAGAAAGATCTAACAAAATCAGAAGATAGAAGAATCTAGCACATGACCCATAACAAAATCAGAGGATAGGAAGATCTGTGTGTCAGATAAGCAGCCATCCAACAACAGATGATATGTGTTTTTTTTCCCTAAGATCTGGCAGTCTCATTTTACTTATCTTTTTACTTTTGGTACAGTGTTATCCGTTGTATTTGGTTCAGATTATTGTCACTACTCGTACATTTACTTTTTGGTGGACATATTGGCTACAGTCTCATATAAACAGTTATTCTGTGTGGGCTGTTTTCTCCGTGATATGGGAGGCCTAGTTATGGTTTTGTAGTTTTTGAATGTTTTTTGAGTATCAGTCATGGTTTTACTCAGATTCTGTGTGTTTTTTTTGTGTATTCATATTTTCAGGAACGGGTAAAGCATCTAAAGCTGTAACTTTTTATTTGACTTAATAAAAAGTTTGATTTTTTTCTGGAAAACAAAATATATCAATATAAAATATAATGGCATCAAATTTGTTTAGAGAATTTTTTTTTGGCAAAATCACATATAAAATCATTTGTAGACCTGTTTCAAACCAACCAGTGTGGTTCATCGTCAGGACAAGTTGAAAATCCAATCTGAGCCATGCAATACATAGGGACAGCAGGCCATTCCAACAGCTAAATTGACAAGAAAACGGTTATCAGACCTCTAACGGCTAGGTTTGACGAGGCCCCCTCGGAAAGACCTAAATTTATTTAACTATTATTTTTATCCATTTAATTTAATAAAATATTAGTTTCCAATGTCCTTTAAAAATTCATTATTTATTTAAATAATTATATTACCAAGACCTAATCTAATTAATAATTTATAAATATATTTGTTTCTACCCTAAAAGTCAATAGTAGTAATATTAATATTTACTTTATATTGGGATGAGGAATAAAATGGTAAATATTTCTATCCCATTAACCCATATATAATATAATATAATCATAAATATGATACAAATATTAAATACCTCCGCCTAATAATGTAAATATTATTATTATAATACCATTACCCTTAAATAATACCCATTTTACCTATTTAAATAATAGAGACCTAAAAATTAATATTCCTATCATTTTTAATTTTAGATCATAATTCAAATATTTATACGAAACTATTAACTTATAACCTATGCAAAACACCTTATTTAATCCTATTTACCTAATATATTATAATACTTATTAGATTATGACGAAATTATCTTATTCTATTTATGAACTTGCCTTAAAATCTATTTTTATCATTCTAATATCACCCTTATATGAGAATAATATATATAATTAAAAAGGTAAAAACCCACCCAATTAACTAAAATACTATTTCTCATATTATAAAAGATAAATATAAATATAATAATGTTACCTACTAATCAACATCAACATAATTACTCACTGTTCCCCTTATAAATTAATATTATTATTCCAAATTCACTTTCTTTAAATCCTCAGAATCTAATGGTTAGTCTCCTTATTATAAATCATTATTAATTTTTAATTCTAAGGCTTAATTTAACTATATCATATTATTTGATTCTTATACTTTATTCTTATTAAATCATATTCATAAATATTACCTAAGATTCTTCAGCTAATTAGTATTTACCACTTTAATTCGGTAAACGTTCGAATTATAATTATTCATTTAACTGACTAGTATCCATTAATCATTATCACCGAAGAACCTAATACTATGCAAATAACCTACGACAAACCTCAACAAAGGGAAAAATCCGCAATCAAGAAAAGGGGCAAGGGACACAAAAAGAATAAAATTTATTCACAATTTGATTGGAGTAAAATTTAGTTGACCAACCTTTCAAACAAAGTGTTGCAGTCCAATGTTGCAAGTATTGTTTCAGGGAATAAATTGCAGAAAATCTGAGAATAGACTTATTGAATATTGAACAATATCACAAAATATGTATTATGCACAACCTCAAAAACTAAGAAAAATCAAAAGATACTGGAACTGGAGATATTTGCAACACTATTGCAATTCATTTAGCAGAACAGAGTGAATTTTCTAGAATCGTCTGGCTGGCTGTAGACATATGATATCATATATGACATGAAATGAACCAAGGTGAGAATAGGGCACATATGCAAGGATGCACTTAGTAACAGTAATAATGTTTACGGCTTGTCTTCAATAGGTGGTCAGGTTTAGATACAAGCAACCAATTTAAAATATCAATATAACCATTCGGGCTTTTTCCAAATTCATCCTGAAACCCATCACGTCCTAATATCTTGAAGTTGAATATTAATTCCTCATCCACAATTATCACATTAAAATTGTCCAAATGCAATCTTTCTTTTCGAAAATGGCCGAAATTCTCTAATGTGCATTTACAATGTAACAAAATTTAAGTTGGAAAAGCCTTCATGCAAAAACACATCATCCAAACAAGTCCTCAACTATCTGGTAGATAAGAAACGATAAGAGGGGGGATAGTGGATCATGTTCTAATAAAAGAAAAAAAAACATGGGATTGTTCTCCTACCAAACACTTGTAATCTGAATTGTAGGCCAGATCAATCAATTTTTTGCAGTCCACACCTCAAGCAAATAAAAGGGCCCAATGGAAGCGAAAGAAGAAAACAATAGCAGTTTGGAAATATATCGTTCATCTAGCATAAGGTGCACCAACCCAGAGGTAGCTAATCCTTCTTAAATTGAGGAATTTTCTTGAATGGATTGTGTATTACTAGGATTGTTTCCAAAAAGACCCCAGGACTATCCTTGGACCATGGTTGCAAACACTATTAGCTGATTGCATGATCACAGTTCTGCCATGATTCAAGGTCTCCAAATGTGTGAACATACTCAATATTCCACACAGGAAGATCAGTCTTTCCCTCAATCGACATCCATGTTAAGAATCCCTTGCATATCAAATTCCCTTCACAAAGATTAGGAGACTTGAAAATTCCCCAAGCACCACATGTTGGACATCTGCTAGCACACTAAATTTGGTGAGGCCGTATTGATGATTTGAGCTCTTGAACATTAGAGGAAATCTTCCTAGCCTGCTGAGGAAATCTTCCTAGCCTGCTGGGTGTGTTAGTAGTAAACCAGGAAAGATTATTGAACTCGACTTGTCAAATCATCGGTAGCAGAGACCAAAATATTCTCTTGTAAAATAAAAATTAATAAAAAATGAAACCCTAAAACATATTGAATATATAAAGTTTTCTTTGAGTTTCAAGTTGGGTCCAAGATACTCTACGCGATCAATTATTCCAAAATATTGAACTCGCCATGCTACATACAAGAAATAGACTCACAAATACAACTCACAAATCACCACGTAGGCCTGCCAGTCTGTCTGTGGAATGATCACAGAGAAAAAAAATCTTGGCCCCTCCCTGGGCAAATTTGCCTCCACTTGAGAATTTTACTGGTTAGTATACATACAAACAGTGGACTAAATCCATTTAGAGGTCAAATTCTAGCCGTCTTGGAATGTGTACTTTCTGACTTGCATTCTGGTCAACAGAATAAATTGAAATAGATGTGAAAATGATTGAATCAGCCATATATTAAATGGGGCCACTGACTTTCTCCAGCAACTCTGCAACATGCTTCATTGAAGGCCGCCTCTCAGGAAATCCTTGGACACAACCCAGTGCAATCTTCAAGACACCAAGGATTTCTTCTTCTTTATGCAATTCTTCCACTAGGACAGGATCGAGAACATCCGGAAGAGGCCTCTTCTCTTCTATAGAAACTTGTACCCACCTTACCAAGTCCATCTCTTCACAACCAACCTGAATTAGAGGAGATTTGCCAGAAAGCAGTTCCAAAAGAATAACTCCGAAGGAATAAACATCCCACTTCTGTGTGGGCTTTAAAGTTTTCGAAACTTCTGGGGCCTGGTAGGAAGAGCCCGGACTCATTAGTATTCCTTGAGATGTAAAGCCCATGGAATGACCAGGGGCAGATTGTGCTTCTAATCCAAGCTTGCTCTCTGGATGTGTTATCCCAATCATCACATTCTGTTTAGTTGAGAGAGCTCCAGCAATGCTTGCAAGGCGACCCAGACCAAAATCTGATATATAAGGTTCCATGTTTAAGCCCAAGAGAATATTGGTGGGCTTTAGATCTCCATGAATGTATTTCTTCGGACTGCACTCATGTATATGGGCCAAACCTTTAGCAACACTTTTTGCAATTTTTAGGCGAGCAGCCCACAATAAAGGTGAAGAAGTTGCTGCTTTCCCTGCACCAGTGCAGAGTATCACCGTTGTTTTATAATTTAATGCAAATATCCTTACTGTCATCAAAATAGTGCTTACGAACTATAATAGAATTTACAGAATACTAATATTCTGTAGTGTCTGTTTCAGTTGGAAGGAATATATAGCACGAGGCTTAGAATAATGATGTTGGCGATATGCAAAGCCTATCTTTTTAAGAAAAATTCTGCTAATGCTAACAAATAATGAGATAAAGGTAGGAGATTTGAATTTAAGATTCACAAATAAAATTAGAAGGAAAAGGTAACTTACCATGCAATGCAGCAGCTAAACTGCCATTAGGGATGTAGTCATAGATCAGCAGTTTCTCATCTACAGACCAGTAGTAGGCTCTAAGAGTAACTATGTTGCAGTGCCGAATTCGACCTATAGCTTCCACTTCTGCTTGAAACTCTTTGAATCTCTGAGAACCTCCTTCCCCAAGCCTCCTAACAGCCAATGTGAGCCCGTCTTCTAACACCACTTTGTATACGATGCCAACACCACTCTTTCCCAGGACAAAAGCAGAGGCCCTCAGAAGCTCGTCAAGATCATAACTTACCTGCCCATCCAAAGCTACAAGATCTGCCTGTTCCATATTCTCGGAATAGACTTCAGAGTCATCCTTCCTTCTAAGGCAAAACCAACCTCTTCCTCTCCCTCCACTCGTTGACTCCTCGTTTGCAGAATCTTTGTCTTGACATCCAAGGGCTCTCCAGTAACAATATAGAAAGATCAAACTTATCAAAATAATACCTGCCACATCTCCAATGGCAATGGCTACAATTGCTCCTCTACTTAGACCTTTGTTTTTCGTAACCATCTCCACCGATGGGCCTGTATGTGAAGGACCTAAATTGGGCAGATTGGGAATGCTAGAAGAAGTCGGAGGAGTTGGGCATGATTTTTGCAGCGGTGAACCACAGAGACCAGGGTTTCCCAGAAACGCTGTTGGGCCCTGATTAGCTAAGGCTCCATTCTGAGGAATAGCTCCAGTGAGCTTGTTGTAAGTAAGATCTATGCTTACCTTTTCAGGCAGATTGCCAAAACTTGCAGGGATTGAGCCTGTAAAGAAGTTGTTGGAGAGCTGGAGAGTGCTTTGAAGATGGGTTAGATTACCAAGATCAGGAGGAATGGATCCATTGAGGAGATTGTATGATAAGTCCAACTGTTGGAGAATGGGGAGACTGTTTCCCATTCCTCGAGGAAGCAACCCCGAAAAATTGTTATTGTTCAAAACCAGCCTCCTCAATCTAGTGCAATTGTTGATTGCCGGGGGGATGATGCCCACAAATGAATTAAAAGATAAATCAAGGTTCTGAAGGTACCTGAGCTTTCCAATTTCTTCGGGCAATGGACCTGTAAGGGAATTCCCATTAAAAATTAAACTCTGAAGACCTCCTGCATTGAAGAGCTCGCGAGGAAGGCTTCCATTGAGCCTGTTGTGTCTCATATTGACACGGCGAAGGTAAACAAGCGCTCCTAGCACAGATGGGATAATACCCACAAGCTGCCTCTTCGGAATAATAATCCCCACAACACGGAGCTCTTTATCATGCCCAATCTGCGTACAGAGGATCCCATTCCAAGCGCAGGGGGTCTCTTCAGAGGCATTCCAGTTGTCCAGGGAGCCTTGTGGGTCTTCCAATATGGCAGTTTTGAATGCAATGAGAACAACCCCATCCCTGTTTATGCCGAGAACATTACGAAAACTAAGATGCAAAATAATGACCCAAAGAAGAAACCAATTGATGAATTTGGATGTCATTCTGTAATTTGCACGATTGACAGTTTCAGGAGAAGTAAAAACTCTGAGAAGAACAACCCCACAAGAGCTCTGTTAAAAACAGTTAGAACCTTGGATTCCCAGTGTATCTTTTCTTCATTAAACAGTCACGACCTCTTGCCATACAAAACACGGGTATAAACTCCAGCCGGTACCTTAAAAGGCTCAAGAAACACAATAAACGCGTGCATTGATGGGAGAAAGCAGAATTCTAACCACTACAGAGTAGGGCAAATGAAAACGAAACTAGTACCATTCAAAGGTAACACACAAACCAAACAGTCCATTCCTCAACTTGATAAAAAAGAAAGTAAGGCAATTGCTTTATGTGTTCTATCGTTACAGCTTCATAAAGACTACGCTCAGCTTCAGAATGTTGTCAACTTCGACCAGAGTGTTGATGAACTACATACAGACCTCAAGGTTGAAGCTGACAGCTTTTCTTAAAGGCAGATCTGGCTTCTGACGCTAGAAACATCACATGTTGCTACATTTAGCAACGGTTAGAAATTCATGAGCATTTTCGTCTCTGAATTCACAGTTTGCTAGCCGTTTGTAACCCCACCTTCCTGCAAATATTATTGTTATTGCTCTACTCTATCTAGAACAGGATAACTAAATATACTGTGAGAAAGACCGGGATACACGCTCTGTTTCCATGAAATAACACACTCGTTTTTTCCATAAACATATGACTTTGTGGCCTAGCAAACGAAATGAAGGCAATAAATACGCTAAATTTAGGTTGAAAATAAGGCACACCCACATGTATATCCAACGGCTGTCTTTGCAAATTTAAGCACTGGTCCACTGCTGGGCCCTCTCAGAAAAAGCCGAAAGCTGAAACTGACCCATTCCACACAATGCTCCCCTGCAAAATGATATACACACAATGTTCGCACAATGATATACACACAATGTTCGGCCACAGCAACATATATTATGGAAGCAAAGGTACCAGGTAGCTAGTAAACATGGCAGTCAATGCAATGGCTGGGCTTCACATACTTCTCTTCATCTCTCTCCATCCGCCTGCCACTGTTGTTATCATAGCGTGCCCTTTTTCCAAGATTTGTATATTATTATATAATTTCCATCGTATTTGATTTGATTTGATGACACTGTGGAGGGTACGGCCATTCTTTACTCCATGCCATGTAAAGAGGAGGAGTAGCTACCTCTTTCTTTCGCATCTAACATCGTTTTTATAGAATCCAATGCCCCACCCCTAAGTGTCCTCTCATCCCAAACACCTTTCACATTCGTTAGTTGGAACTTTGAGATTTGTTAGGAACAACCAAAATGGAACTCTGAGATATCAACTCTTACAACCCCAAAGATTCATCATTAAGTAAGGTTATTTTTTATTAATTGAAGATTGGGATATATATATACTACCATCCCCGACCATTAAATAATATTTTTATTTACTGTACAAATTTTGAATTATTTATTTTAACTACTAATTATATTTCGCAAGTACTAACCTAAGAACAGGTTTAGGCGGCAAATCGCATTTCTTTTGTTTTGGTGGTGGAGCAGCGTCTGAGGTGCGAAGAGAATTAGGAAGGCGTAAATGACGGTGCCATAAAAGTCCATAAATAATGGATTATGAATGAATATCTTTGCTGGTTTGTTGGGAAAAGGGAGCACCATATTAACTAGTTGAAAACTCAATTCACTTTTAACACTTCCTCTCCTTCTTATGCATCCTACTTTTTCAAAATTATAAGTGCTGGGTCCCACCCTCGTATGCTTTATTCCATACTCCCAATGAATTTAATACTACTTTTCCTTAATGTTACTGCCAGGGGAACCCACTTTGGGTCCTTTATTTTATATGTTTTGACTCCTTGTTTAGTTGGTTTTTATGATTTCTCATTTCTTATTTATGTACATTTTATATTTTTTTTAATTATGAGATGTTTTGAAGTTTTTTTGGACTTTTGTTAAAAATAATTTGGTTAAATTTTAATTTGTGTGATTTAAATTAGATTTTTTTATATATATAAATTTAGTATTTTTAAAAAAATATTGGGGTATTTAGATTGTAGAGGGTTCACAACTCAAATTTGTTATTTTATTAATTTCTATATCATATTAGACAAAAAAATAAATTTAAAAAACTTCCAAAACTTCTAATTAAACCAAAAAATAAACTTAAAAAACTTCCAAAAACCTCTAAACTTATGATTATACATTTTACTCTCAAATATAGTAAAAAAATATTTAAAATTAATATTATAATATATATATTATATATAATATTATATATATTTATGAAATTGGTAATCTTAATAAAAAAATAGTTATATTTTATACCTAAATGTGAGATATGACATGTTTGTAATATTTTAAAATTAAAATTGATGGTGTAAAATACATTATAAAATATTGTAAATAGGTAATAAAAATATATATTAAAAAGTTTCATATTTAATTAAAAAATAAAAATATATCATTTTTATTTTTTTCTTGTACTAAGAGGTACTTTACAGTTTAGTATGGAGTGTGATGTTGTAGTAACAGTGTAAATATTTGTTTGTAAACATGCACATGCCAATAAAAAATACTAAAAAGTTAAAAGTAATATAGAGCCCATTAGGAGGGAAGATGTTGAATTAATATTTAAATATTGGTTCATTAATAATAAGAATTAAAAATAATAAAATTCCAATTTGTTATTTTTTAATTTTTATTTTTATTAAAAAAATTATGAACAATTTTTAGATAAAAGAAAAGCATAATATACATATCATATAAAATATATAACATATAAATAGTAGCTATAAATTAAGGTATAATTTACCATATAAATTAAAATAATGATTATGTAACTATATTTAAATTTAATTAATAAGCACATAAAAACGTAATACTTACAATATAGTAATATTCTTAACCATGAATATTCGTCTCCACCTTACCATGGATATTATTAATTTGTATGTAGGCTTTATTACAATATTATGGGTTATCAATACCACATGCCCAAAAACCATAACTCATTTCACAATCAAAATATTCTATAAATATATTATTTTAATTTAATTTTATAACATTCTCAATTAAATCTAAAAGCAAATTATTTTTGAGATATATCTACACCCTCTATCCTCATTACTACTACAAACAAATATTACATGGATATTACATAGAGATTTAAATCAAGATTTTAATAAAATTAAAAATGAGAATTCTTTTATATATATAAATGTGAAGCCCACTCGATATAAAGCAAATGGTGACAGAGTGTTCTATTAAAGCACTACATGATGTGAAGGTCACTGGTTCGTAACTCTGTGGGCGAAAATCTAGCCATGCAAAGGTCGAGTGCGATCCCCAGGTAATTTTGACGGCTTAGATGCCCCTAGGTTGCAGCTACCCAAGCCACATGTTAGGTGTACCAATCATCTCAAGACTTGCATAACCTAGTAAATATGTATATGTGTGTGTGTGTGTGTGTGTGTGTACATATGTATATATATTTGTGTGTGTGTGTATACACACACACATACATATAAAGAGAGAGAGAGAGAATTAAGAACCAACATAGGTCCATCTTAACTAAGGATCTACCAAGCAATGAGAAAAATCAAATCTCTCGAGGTGCAAACATTTCCTAGAGTTTTGCACTCAAAAAGAAGTTTGCATCTTGAGAGGTTTGATCCCTCTTGACACTTGGTAGATCTGGAGTTAAGATGGATCTATGTTAGTTACAGTATTAAGAAGATCAATTTTTTAAATAAGTAAAACCTTGCCAGAGTGCAAAAAATTAAGAAAAGATTTGCATTCTCAATGGACTGGTTTATCTTAACCTTTAATAAATCCAACTTACAATGGATTTAAACTAAATTTATTTCATTATGCATTCTTGTCGTTGTTTTATATGTGTAGAGAGAGAGGTGGTGAGGGCTTACCAAGGGTCAAATCGAGAAAGACATAGTTGATTGTGGCAAGGGAAAAGAGTTATATCCCAAAACTATATTTAGATCTAAGGAGGAACTCTAGAAGATATGGATGAAATTAGAGACTTTCAATGATGTGCTACCTTTAGGCCAAGGTAAAGAGGATAACCCTAGAAGGAAATTTAGCAGTCGAGACAACTGATTCAAATTCTAGTCCATACAAGGAAGGACAAGTATATCAAGTGAAAGTGCTAGTGGAATATGTTATGGAAAACAAGGTATTACATACAAGACAAACACGTTAAGTAACTACACACACAACCAAATCAAAGATCATAACATTGGAATTTTTGCAATGTTAAAACCATTTAAGAGGGAAATAGTCCACAACCCCAACGACACATGGTCACTTGAGGCAATTTTATTAATGTAAAATAAAATGTATACATATTAAATTTTCTCACAATTGATCATCAACAATGACCCTCCATACTCTTTAAATAGAGATAATGGACAAAGGGGGTGTTAATTCATAGATCAATAGTCGTTTATATGAAGGAGAATATGAGCCATCAGATCACTCTATGTCTATAATGTATGGTGACCATTGGATTATAATGAAACAAACACATACTTAAAAAACACACTTTTACATAAACACACATTAGACCAAGTTGATATTAATTAACTCCTAAGTGTCTAAATATCATAACATCCCCTCTTAAGAACAAACTTAAAAAATACACTTTTACATAAACACACATTAGACCAAGTTGATCTTAATTAACTCCTACGTGTCTAAATATCATAACATCCCCTGTTAAGAACAATTGGGGATAAGATTGAAGTATTCGAAGAGGTAACACAATAGGAGAAGGAATGAGACATCAAAGCCTATTCCCCCTTAATGACAACTTCCTTAGTTCATAACATAAATCAAAGTTTGGAAAACTTTGCTTTTATAAGAGACTGTGAAAATGCCTACAACTTGATCTTTTGTAGGACAAAAGAACACTTTAAGAACATGATCATGAATCAACTTTATGATGAAGTGCATTTGTAGCTCTATGTGTTTGTTGCAATTATGCTAAATTGGATTTGTGGTGAGTTTGATGGCACTCTCATTGTTGCAACATAGGCTAGTTAGATGTTGCTACTAGAAACAATTCTAAAAAGATCTATCAAAGCCCTAAATCTTCTTGAGTTGCATTAACTGTTATTCATTACAAGTTTTCTTCTACTAACAAAATAGCAATAGTTTGTTATTTCTTAAAAGCCCAAGTGATGGTTCTTAAACCAAGAAAAAAAAACTGAAGTAAATTTTCAATCATCAAGGTTACCAACCCAATTTGAATAAATGAAACCAAATAACAAAGGAATCCCCCTTGAATTGTAATGTATCTCAAGCTAAGTTATACATTGAATATACTAAAGTATCCATTTTTTTGTTTTCTAATGACTTTCATGGGTTGTTTGCATATATTGGGAAACAAGACCAACAACAACAAACAATGCCACAACAAGTATAAGTCAAATATAAGAGGCTACCAACTAGATGATGGTACAAAGTAGCATCAATTTCGAGTGTAGTGCATGTTGTAGCAATTTTGGCTCCAAAGTAGAAGGGAGAAGGGTTGGTTGGTTTACAATGTTCCACGTGAAAGTGACGAAGAAGGTCACATGCATACTTAGACTGTGAAAAAGGAATTCCTTTCTTGATTTGTATTACTTGGAGGCTAAAGAAATAATGCAAATAACCTAAGTATATCATTTTAAATTTATTAGTAGGGATTTATTTCAGATCGGTCAAAAGCTTGGGGTAACTACCAGTGAGGATAAACATAAATAACAAGCATTATGAGATGGATTCCTACTTTATTGGTGTAAATAATAGGGTTAAATGGCATTTAGAAAATTCGATGTCAAGAATAAATTTATCCATTCCATAGAAGATTTATTAAGGTGACAAACAGGGCTTGAGTCACTCTAAACATAGTAAGGAGATTGTTCCATGTAGATTTCTTCTTATAGATCCCCACGCAAAAAGGTAGATTTAACATCCATATGATTAACCTCCCATCCATGTGAGGCAGCATTAGCAAGGGCAAGGTGGATGGACTTCATTTTGGCGATAGAGGCAAAGGTTTCATTGTAGCCAATTCCTCCAACTTGAGAGAATCCCTTAGCAACTAACTAGACCTTATGTTAATTCCATATGAATCATACATATTCTATACACCCATTTACATATAGTTGTTTTCTTCCTTTTGGAAGAGGTACAAGTTCCCAAGTAAAGTTCACCATTAAGGAATAATATTCTTCATTCATCATTGTATCTCAATATTGATGGCATGAAGCTTGTACAAATGTTTATGGATCATGAGTCTCTAAAACTTGAGCCAAAGAAAGGAAGTTCGATGGAACTATGAATGTGTATGATGTTGATTTGTAGGATCGCCACCAAAATCACCAACTTCTTCCCATGTAGAATAGACCAATTTGGGAAGTTATGGTGTTGGTGTAGGTTCACGTCCAATGGACTCACCTAAAGGAAGGCGAGCATGAAAAGGTGTATATAAAAAAAATTGTTTCATTTGAATACCCTATGTAGTGTCATAAGTTTTGAATTTGTTGTTGACATATTCACCTCAATTATTTACAGTTCTTAACCTTTATAGTTGATTTACATGTTGTTTTTCTACAAGGACCTTGTAGGCTGAGAGCAAGTCAAAATTTTCACTCTTAAGTTTTAAGAAGTAAACCCAAGTGCATTTGAAGAAGTCATCAATGGAAGTTAAGAAGTATTTGTACCCAGAGAAAGAAGGAGAAGAAAGTGGACCACACAAATCACTATGAACAAGTTGTAAATGGGATGAAGTTTATCACACAACATATTTGTTAAAACTATCGTGATGATGTTTGTCAAGAATATAAATGGCACAAATACCATCTGTGTAAGAAAAGGGAGGAATATTAGTCACCATATTTTGATTGCATAGTTGCAATGAGCGACAGTTTAGATAACCAAGTTTCTCATGCCAAATTTTGCTCAAGTCATCGTTGTGAGCAATAAAATTTGAGGGAAAATATGATAACCTAATCTGTTAAACTTGTATAACCTAAAAATATCATCAACTATTCCAGTGGCCAGGACATGCTTAGGATATTTTATATCCTTAATTAAAACTTGGTGAGGTGAAAACTATGTTGTTTTACCTTCAGCTAAATGAGTGATCTGATCGACTGGTAGAAGGTTTTAGGAAAGACTTGAAACACATAGTACATGATCAAAATGGACATTATCTACCTTAATTGTTCCACACCCTACATGAACAAAATGGACATTATCTACCTTAATTGTTCCACACCCTACAACATTAAGAGATCTATCACCACCAATAAATATTTATTTTGTGTCACAATCATTTAGATCAGAAAAAATGAAATTGTCTTAGTCATAAGATAAGATGCTCTATAATAAATAAGCCATTCATCATAAGGAGAAGTAGATGTTGCATTAAAGGAGAAACCAAAAACAAAAAGTGTGTGTTTATGAGAAGAAGTGTTTGAAGAAAAAGAATCAAGTTCGATGTTATGCTTCTTAATTGTTGCTCTAAAGCCTCCATATTTTTAAAATATTTAAACTCCAAATGACTACCTTTCCCACAAAATTTACAATGTCTAACAATCTTACTCTTTGATTTTGTTACTTTGTCACCAATAGGAGTAGAAACTAGCTAAGAGGGTTTGGGACCCTTGTTTTGCTTATTGTTGTGAGGATGTTGCTTCTTGGGATGCTTGGTTCTATCTTATATTGGGAAACTATGGCCTTGTTAGATGTACCTGTTATCTTAATCACTCCAATATGCAAGATCTTGTCTTACTCTCTAATCAAATAATCATAGAAAGATTCAAGTCAGTGGGATATTTATATGCATCATGTAGAGCTTCTCCTGTGGCATTAAAGGTAGATACAAAAGAAAAATATCTAGGACCAAACTTGAAAAGAATAACATATATGCATCCATCATCCTTTAGATCAATTTGATGATCTATAATGAAAATTATAAGTGTTTTCAACTTAAATAAATAATCTTCAATGCAAGGAAAGTCATTAGAACTTAAAATCGTTATTTGATTTTCAAGTTGATGAGCTCAATTGTTAAGTTTTCATGGCGCTACATTGTTCTTTGCTTTGATAATCACATTTCTTCATTAATATATTAAGTTCACCCCATATCATCATTACATTATTCAGATCTACACCATTATATGAAATTATATAGAAAGAACAACATCATCATCATCATCAATGCAACATAACATAAATGAACAATATAAGAAAAGCATGCACATACATAGAGACACCAGGATTGGTCTGAGACCAGGGTAAAACCCACTATGGGGAAAACCCTTGCAAATATTCTTCTTCTTAGATCTTCATCAAATGATTCAGTAAAAGAGAGTATAATGATCCATAAATTTATCTATGCAAAAAAACAACTATGATATCCATGAAACAAATATAATCATGCTTATAATCACAACCCTGATTCTGAGGACTGTAGTGTGATGTCACTAACTATAGTCAATTGCTCGATATTGTTGTCACTATGTTGAACACTGTTGTCACTGAGCGAAATCTTCGGAATATTGAAACCTCATCTTTGAGTCATGGACATAGGGAGGAGGGGTTGTGCGAGCGTCTATAGCAATTCTGGATGCTCTTTGCGGAACTGGAAGATTGCATCTAGAATAGATCTAGAAGCTCCCAGGTGAAATGGATGAGAGCGTCCAGGGTCAAACATACTCAGATCTTCCTCAAACCCTGGATTCTCTCATAAGGCTTATGTTCGAGTGTATATGGTAGTCTAGACATTCTCAGGACCATACTATGTGTGCATCTGGGGACTAAACTGAGCAGCGAAAACCCTCGCCTCCCGTACGCTCCCATAAACACTTTGTGCCAGTGTCCAAGTCTCCCTGGATATTGTCAGGAAGATATTGTGCCAGCGTCCAGGGATGAAAACACTCATTTGCATGCCAACGTCCAAGATCCAGAAAACCCTCGATCATGTGAGCTTTGACCCTATAGTTTCAGACCCTTTGCATGATATTTCCTTTGTCGAGCCTGTCCAAAGCAAGACAATAAGAGAAGAGAAGATGGCTTGATCAAATGTGTCCAAATGAGCATGAGGTCTCTTCTATTTATAGGCTTTCATGAGGGTCCACTTGGGTTGAGGCTAACCTGTCCAATTTAACACGTGGTTAGGGCTGACCTAACCCAATATACATGAGTGAATAAATAAATTCAAAAACCAACTTGAACTTGTCCAAATAAGGTGATAGTTTGGTTGATTTTGGTCCTCTCGAAAAGAGGAATCTAATGAAATCATCATCTCAGTCATCTAAGATGTCTGAGGTGGAATTTGACCACAGTTGTAAATATTAACACTTGCTCTCAACTAGGGAGAATTCCACCTACCAATATTTGTCCATCGATCAATATGCCATTCTTATGTCTTCAAGTGTCATCACGTATCATCCCTGATCATCTTTGTCATGTAGTCATCATGCCATGACCACCTCAAGTACCTCACCATCACAAATCATCAATGTACGTCTCAATATATCCCTTGCTTATTCTTTCTTATCTCTTGATTGTTCTTGCTCATATGCTGAACATTCTCGAATCTAGAAGAAGAATAATTTGTTACTGGAGGGGAGCTTAAGCTATCACCCTTCATCCACTAGGCTACTACCTGGAATCTTTGCCAACGGGCTACTACCTGGAATATCATCATCAATCATCATTAGAGAACATATCATCAAGGAGCACATCTCAACCTGGAACCACATCGGAGAATACATCTCGACTCAGAATATCATGGGGGAGTTATACATCTACAACCACATATAGAGCAATAGGATATCCAAACACACAGGGGAGCACATTTCGATCCTGGAATCTCATCAGGGAGCTCAATCTCAACCTGGAACCGCATAGGGTTATCTCAACCCATCTTATTGCCTACTGATCTTCCCATTGATGACCCTAAATAGTCATGTGGTAGAACACCTGCATCATAATAGACTTGGGTTGTACATCCCAAGTACACTCTCAACTAGTTGGCCAAACGAGGAGTGGTATTCCCGACAAGCCCAGCTTGTGGGTATGATGCCAACTGAGGTATACTTTCCAAATACCAGATAAGGGAGCATCATCTTCAACCCTATGGGTAATAGATAGGGGTCATACCCTATTGTCTAGAGTTCCCTCAACCCCATGAACCATCTATCTCAATTCCTCACCCTGGGAGCTCAGACAAGGAGGAAGATTTGGCTCAGTGTCCTCGATCAACGTTGCTCTCTACATACCCAAATCTGGTATCAACTTGTCTCAATAGAAGTTGTTTCTTGTTCACATAAGACATCAAATAAAATATCATGTCAGAACATAAATAATCATATAAATATCAAAAGGATACCATAATCATCCTCCCTCTCAACGAGGTGCCAACCACAAGCCTGAGCTTGTTTCGAAGAGTTGCACTATCTCAATATATGAGAGTATATCAGTCCCAACTATAAATATGGGACTTTCTGCCAATTGGATCTTGTTGTATGTCATCACAATGTATCCATGTCATATCCAGATCATGCTCAGAAAACTCTCTAAGGAGCTTCTTCATCCTACCCCATAGTTATCCATGCTAGCAACAACGTACTCATCCTCAATCATACTATGGACCTATCATCCAAGATATCATGCCAGATCTCATACTAAAGCAGCATCTAAATGTGCTTAACAATAATCTATATCAACAACAATACATCCATGCAGTCACATATCATAGGAGAAATATCTCCGCCTCAAAAATAGGCAACTCTATGTGAATGAAGCGGCTCACTCATGAATTTATTCAGGTTCTATGCATATCATATATATATATAGATAGATGTTCAAAACAAAACATCAATGCTTCAATCAATAGTCAGATTCCATGTCAAGTTCAACAACATGTTTGAAATTCAAATCGGATTATCTAAGGATTCACATTTTCATTATTCAAAAACATTTTTCAATAGATTTGCAATATATAATTTCTTTTCCAAATTCTAGAAATCAATTCATCATGCCATGACACATCATTTTAAGGTTCAAAAGCTATGTCCCTCTGATTTAGATCGTTAGAGGCTCAACACCTATCAAGAGTAGACCATCAAGATGTAAAACCAAAACCATAATCAAAATCAAAGCTATACCTTGTAACTCAACATCCTGACTTCATCAGATAACTGTCAAATATAAACATATCTTGATCAGGGATCTTGCTTCATTCAATGCTCTAAGCTTAATGCCTTGTTAAGCCATCATAATCAACCTTACATAAATCAATGTTGTACCATCACATCAGCAAAGTCAACTCATCAAAGTTTAGAAGCCATATCACAACCATTGTCAAAGTCATTATTATCATGGTATCAATACTTTCAAATGGGTGACAGGGGGATCTCATATCAATTCGTACTTCATTTATTATTATGCCAACAAGTTATCATCAACCATGCATTATCAATCCGAACTTATCAAGTCATTCTCATAATCATAATAAAAGTTATTTATGTCACTAGGTGAAAATGCATACGCCAAGGATGAGTCGTGTAGGTTCCATGTTCATGTTGAATCACATCTATCAATGCCTCAACCATTGTGTTACGAACAAGGAGGCCAATTTTTGAATACCCACATAACATTGACATTAGGGAAAATCAACAATCATCAGATCAAATCATTAGACATCAGGTCAAGTCCAAATTTGTTATCATAGAGAGATCTATAGTCAAAGAATATCTCAATCATCAATTCAAAGTTATTTTCAAGCATCAAGGCAACACATTGTTCATCTATATCAATCATCCAAATCATGTCAACCTCTTGTAGCAAAAACATAGTGAGATATCAATATGTAAGTCTCGGTCACCTGCAAACACAAGTTTAGTCTGCATGTTCATGTTATGGAAAACATTCAAGATTTTCAGTCTTCTAGATCTTGTTATTTGCAACATATCTATGGAACTGACATCTTCTAGGTGATTTGCTGTCATGCATAATATTTCATTTTTATGCGATCAAAAATTTAACCCAACAGCTTCAGAAATCAGATTACAGTAGCAGAATATATCAGAGATAGCTTGGTTCAGAGTTCAAACAACTTCAAAAAGCTTGAGATGATGGTCAATTGTAGTCAAACCCTTGGATGCTCCCTTCAGGTTAGCATGGGAGTATCTTTAGTTGACTGGACACTACATGGGCCTTAAAATGTGTGCATCCAGTGTAGTATACCTAGGGGGGACATTATGGGGTACAAAGGTAGGTACCCAAGGTAATAATGAGATGTAAGGATAATAAATAAATGGGCCATTGTTAATAAATAATGTGGTTAAGCGCATCATGTAAGGGACCACAAGTAGTTAGGAATAATGTGATAAGCCCATTGTATTAGATATATGGTATTGAGAGACCCATGGTAATGCCCGATGTTATTGTATGTATGAAGCCTATATAAGGGCTAGAGACTCCCAATTGAGACATGTGAAGGATTATTTTATCGACAAACATATGGCTTGTGGAGTGTTCTCCTTCCTTAAGGAATGATTGTATGGTGTTACCCTACCTCAAGGGTTTGATATTAATAAAGGTCTGAAGTTTATCTATTTCTCTCTTGTTATTTCTGGGCATATTTCTATTTTCATATATTTGCAAATCAGATCTATTACAAGTGGTATCAGAGCACTTTCTTGGGCAAAGTAGAGAGATTTTTTTTCTTTTTTCTTTTTTTTTTTTAGGAATTTTTGGGGCAGCAAGTTTGCAAATCAGATTTGAAACTTCTGGTGCAAAATTTACAGGAAAAAAATTGTAGATCTAGATTCTTTGCGAAAAATATCCAATTAAATAATAAAAAAATCAGCCGAATCGGAGTCCTAATGAGGTAGATATCGTTGATTTAAAAATCAGCTGTGTTGCAGAAATTTTTCTAACGACAATTCGTGGATGACAAATCTCTAGTAATTTTTTGCAGTTTTTGTGGGGAATTTTGAGAAACTAATTGCAAATATGAGATCCTCTTGAAGAATTACCCAATTTGATTAATAAAGAGAAGCATTTCTATATTCATATTTTTATTAATATCAAACCCTTTAGGTAGGGTAACACCATACAATCACTCCTTAAGGAAGGAGAACACTCCAAAAGCCATATGCTTGCCAATAAAATAATCCTTCACGTCTCAATGGGGAGTCTCTGGCCCCTATATAGGCTTCATGCATACAATATCATGGGTCTCTCAATAACATATATCTAATATAATGGGCTTATCACATTATTCCTAACTACTTGTGGCCCCTTACATGATGTGGGTTAACCACTTTATTTATTAACTATGGCCCATTTATTTATTATCCTTATATCTCATTATTACCTTGGGTACCTCCCTTTTTACCCCATAATAGCCCCGCTAGGTATTGTGGTGAAGTAAAATTATAACTGCGGACACGAATGAATTCCTCTAACCCGATAATGGGTGTAGCCACAACAGATACATTCTATGGAAGATTTCCTTAGGTTAGAATCAATCAAGAGGGCTTCTCTCTTGGTTGCTCATCCTGCTTGATGATGTCATCGCTTGCTCGCTCCAGCAATCTTCTCGCTTCCTTCTTCAAGCTCCTGAAACAAGTAAACAATGACAACACACAAACATAATAATAGACAAATTGCAATTCAACCTACTTAACGAGTCAAGAAACATTAAGACACGAATATGTAATATTACAAAACATGTAGGAAATCAATTGATAGTTGCATATATTAATATCAAAGAAATATTACAACCATTTGTCTTGACGTCGCAGTCTTCCTCTGACAAGACCGGGTTCCCACACACTTCCACTAGCACTCCATGATGGCGTCAAACAACAATAGTTTAAAGGGTATTCCTTTAGTCTTCACTCCAAACCAAACACACTTCTCCCTCACAGAACTAGATGGCTACAGCTAGTAATATCTTGCTTGTCTAATCAAAATAGTATACTTACATTCAACAAACACTCTAACTAGCTTGTGTTTGGGAAGAAGGGAGGTTTATATAGGAAATATGCATGGGAGAAGGACTTATCCCTTGAGGTAGTTCCATCATTATTGGGGAAAGGAGCCCAAATTGTCATCCTCGACCCCATCCAGCCAAACCATTTACTAGTCTTTCGTTACGGAGCTTCTAGAGCTGGAAGCTTCGGCTCTAATTTAAAAAACTTTCCATAACAGGACTAGCACGACTGAAACACAGCTCAGTCGCTCCGGGTGATGCAAGGAGTAGTGTTAATCTCTGCACGGGGGAGAAAAAGGCCATTAGCGCTAATCTTGTAAACTAGGCAAAACATAAGTTTAAGGGGAAATGGTGCAAAAGGGAAATGATCTGCTCATGAAGAGGGACATAATGGGAGTTTCTTCATGAAGGAAAAGCATGTTGGGTTCACTATAGAGGTCCTCTAGGATCAAGGAACGGGGAGTACAGGGACAATGAAAAAATGTTGTGTAACAGATGCCCCCTAAGGCGTGAAGGCCGAGCTGGAGTGAGGGATGAAATGCTTTATAAATCAGTTCAGGGAACCAGTCTGTCATCTGAAAACCTACAAGCAAGTATAGATGCATATACATAAACTGAGATCTCTATCAAATGATACATGAATCGTGGCATGGACACAACCATCTAGAGAATGATCATGTAAACGGATCTAGGTATGGGTGCAACCATCCGTAAAAAAGGATCATAACGAAACCAAGGTATGGTCACAACCTTCCAATAATGAGAAGGATCGCATATGATAACCCATGGTCTGGTTGCAGGCAGCCGGCTGAAAGAGACATGCATATCATCATGCACCATGTCACACCACTTCGTAACCCGTACTTATGTGATCTGAGTCCAGGGTCTTGCGCTCCAACACAACCCGATCAAAGTACATATTCTAGCATGCGAGTAGATGTGTTGACATCGAACATGCTAGAAAGTCACTTGATTACTAGTCAATGATGTAAACTTTTAACAAGCGCGAGAGAAACCGCCAATAATGACAATGGCCCTCAAGGTACTATCAGCACAATTCACGGAATGTGAATACAAGAACTGAATTCGAACACCCGTGAAATCACTCGATCCAAAGCCAATGATGTGAACTTGTCGTCAAGTGTGAAGAACTTGCCATTAAGGCATGCAATCTCTAAGGTACTAGAAGGGCGTCTCTCGGTCAACTTCTCGAATAATGAGTTGATGTCGATGGAGAGTGACCATGTCAAAGGAGGGACATAATGAATCTCACATCATCGACGCGAGACGAGAGGATGCAAAATGATTTTGGATAATACAGAGAAACAGAGGTAAGTGTAACTGCAGAAGGACAACTTTTGAACATATCAACGACACAACTGGAAGTTTGGTAGCTTTTGGATCCACGGGATCAGTGGTCATAATGACGTGGCAGAGATCAAATGGAAGGCAAAAATGAACGGCCCAAACCCAGGAACGTTAATGATACAAAGGAGGATGTCCCAACCCAACACGAAGCAAAAGAGTGTCACGTTGAAGAGTAAGTTTCCGACACGACTCAATAGATTTCCAAATTTTCCCCCACCATTTCTGGCAAGTACCCCATTTATTTTTTAATCGCAAGCTTGAAGGGGATAGCATATGCTTGCACTGTAAGTTCATCCTTCGGACGAATCCGACCTAGTAAGTTTAACGAGCCCTAGGAAGGAGAAGCTCATGTTCGTCATGGCGACGAATCCGATGTCGTTTAATAGTTTAATAAGTCCAACAAAGGTGTAACTCGGTGTATTTTCATGTTTAGAGAGTTTAGAAAAGGCATGTAAAAGAAAACTCCACATGGTCCCTTTTCATACATTTGTGTCTCTCAAGCCCGAAAAGGTTGAAAAAAATACTTGAGAGAACTGCTTGACCATTTTAGTCAAGGATTACCTTTTTCGTAAATAGTGCATCCCAACCTGAAAAAGGGGTAAACTTACACTGGGTGCACGACATTTCACATCCGTTAATGAGTTCGAAATGACAAGGGCTTGACCATCTTTTTTCTTTTAAAGAGTCAGAAAAGAGCTGAAAGTGGACCCCCCATTTTTATTCTCTTTAACGAGTCAAAAAGGGAAAAAATACTCAGCAATATTTTCATATGAGTTTAACGAGTCGAGAAAAGAGCTGAAATGTGACTCCGTCATCGCCAAACATCCATCACCTGTCGCTGCACAAGTAAGGCAAAGTGTATTATCGAGTCCTTGAGGTAAAATAGGTCAAAAATATTTACAAAACCTGATATTTTCATGAAAAAATGAATAAAAAGGGGAAAAGTAAATATATTTTTACCATTTACCATTTTACCTTTATAGTGAAGACTTTTTACCCACTTTTGCCCTAGTTTTTTCTGGAGCAGATTACAGGAGATGCGGGAGGTCAATCGACAAGCCGTTAGTTCTAAGTAACAGCCGAAGCCCTGAGCTCCTTTTTCATGCTATTCATTTATGTTTTTAGCCATTTTTTAGGATTTTTAGGGAGGTTTTTGAGAATTTTTTCGCCCTCGGTTGGCACGATTTCCGGGCACGGGATCGCGCTGGGCAAGGATGATTTTCATAACCATCTGTGTTGATTGGTGCGATTATTTCTAAAACAGGCACGTCGGCATCATGGATAGGGAAAACCATTTTTTCTCAAGAATTGACCGTTAAAACTTGAATTTTATGTGCCAAAATTGATGATTGACTCAAATAAATGGCTTTTGCAGGAGAGAAATTGCTGAAAATGGTGGATTGGAAGGAAAGAGAATATGAAGATGTTGACACCCAGGCATTGAATGTTCCAAATTGCCTGGAGGCTTTGAGGGCTTGCGAGTTCCTCAAATTTTACCTTACACTAGGGATGCGGGCCAAACCCGAGTTGCCTCGATACTTGATAAGCCTTTGGGACATCAATCACAATTTTTTTTCATTGGGGACCAGGACCTGGAGTTGACAACTTTAGATATCTACTTCATCACTTGACTGTCTCACAGAGGTGACCCAGTTAACTTGTATGGGTCACGTCCGATTGGGGCAAGCATATCTTCCCTGCTTGCCAAGCACTGTCCTAAGGCCCTGAAATCCAAGAGTGGGAAGATAGAGATTTCCAGTGTGTAGGATCTGACACTGAGGGTGATTTTGTTGACTATCAACAGAGTGGCAGGGTCCCAGGCAGAACATGAGACTAACAAGTCGAAGTTCCTTTATGCTATTGACTACACAGCTCCTACGATCTTCAACTGGGCAAAGGCCATGAAGATGAACATTAAGCGTCAGTTGTCCAAGGCCAAGGCATGGAATCTGAAGCAATTTGGATTTGGATCAGTACTTGTGACCTTTTTCCTGGAACGAGTGCCACTATTCCAGTATCAGTTGACTGAGGTCGATTCTCCTACGCCACGCGATTCGCGGATGGCCCGTTGGAATCGTCTAATGCCTAGGATCACTGGGGGTTAGCATATGTCATACCGACAAGCATTCTTCTCATGGCTATGAAAACAGAAGATCTTCATGGAGGATTGGCCATACAACAGCACTGATTTCCATGGAGATCCAGATATTCCCTTACCAGATGGAGAGGACTTTGATGACGAAGGTACAAAATCAAAACTTTTTGATTTTGATGTTTTTTAAATTTTTTTGGTATACACATGCTTATAGAATTTCTCTTGTTTATGCAGATGTTGGACTAGAGCAGCCAGTCGGGATGTCCTCGATAGCCAGGCACGTCCCCCATCCTATTGATGTTATCGCCCCTTATCAAGAAGGGAGCAATAACGAGGAGGAGATCGCAAGGAACCTTGAGGGGTTGACTCATGGTATCCTAGAGTATGCTCGGATAGGAGACATGCCCTAGCGGTACCAGAGGCACACAGTGGGAGTCTTAGATTGGATCCGCCAACTGCTGAGTCGAGTTGCACGAGCTATCTCGTGCTACGATGACCACCATGCTGAGTAGTTCCTCAATCCAACACTTACATATTTTTTTAGGCCTGCGTGCCACGGATGTACGAGGCCTACGAGCTGCTGATATTATTATAGGCACACATATTATTTTTTGGGGTTCTGATGTATCAAAAATTCACACACACACACACATATATGTTGTATTTTCTTGTCTATTATGGTACAAATAGTTTGCCTTATCTTTTACATATTTCGTAAATATCTATCCAACACGTAATTAGCTAATGCATCTTCAATGTATTCATGCATCTAGGAATATGATGATATGTAATATAATCAAAATGTCTTTCCAATAGACGGATATGGAGATACATTCATAATATTTGAGGGTTGCTGATGGAATATTTCCCATTGAGTTGAAGGACGACAAGCTATGAATCTAGGTTGACAACCAATTCTCTGATGCCCAAAGCGATGGCTTCTAAGAATAGTTTGATGACCGCACTGTATTCAGCAATGTTGTTGGTTGTACAACCCATGTAGATACCTTGAAGGTTAATCAACTCACCGTTAGGGTCATAGATATCCCATGTCGCGGATGATAAGTTTTGGGTACTACGGAAAGCACCATCGGCGAAACCAACGAGAGGAGTTGCAGACATCTGCAAAGCAAGAAAAGCATAGTAAACAAGAAAGTTGTTTGAAAACTATCACACAAAACCACGTTGTACAAAAATGAATCACACACTAATGTACATAAGTATCCATGCAAGATGACCTGAGCATAGTACTTTTTGAGGTAAATCCCGTTTCGGGGCTTATCGAGAGGATTTCCTTCATAATCAATAAGCTCATAGGCTCCTTTCTGCAAAACACGCTTTACAATATAGGGCCCATGCCACAAGGTTCAAAATTTCCTGCCCCCAGCTTATCGTTAGCTTGGTCGTATAGCAGGACCAAATCACCCTCAAAGAAAGTGCAAGGGGAGACCGACTGATCGAAATGGGATTTGACCCGTTTCTTTTGTGCTTCGATGACCAAGGCAACAAGATGGAAAATCTCATCCAATTGTTCTAAATATAAGAGGCATTCCTCTTGAGGTGATGTTTCAGAGAGGAGTTCAACAACTAACTTGAGTGAAGGAATCTCACATTTGATCGGAAATGTTTCTTCCAGACCATAGACCAGCTGGAAAGGTGTGAAACTAGTTGCATTTTTTGTTGAAGTTCGGTAGGCCCACAGAGTTGAAAAAAGCATGAGATGCCATTTGACTTGTGCATCCCAATAGTACGCTGAAGCATGATGACCAAAACCTTGTTCACGGCTTCAACTTGGCTGTTGGCCTGACGGTAATATGGGGTCAAGCCATCGTGGCACAAGCCTAATGCAGATATCAGTTCTTCCATCATGTAATCTCTGAAATGGGAGCCATGGTCAGTGACAATGGCTTGGGGTATGCCAAACCTGGAAATTGTTAGAAAAATTATATATATGAAAGAGAAATGCAAGACATATAATATGCGGAAAAACACAAACACATAAAACTAGAGAGACACCAATATACGTGGTTCACCCAGTTTGGGCTACGTCCACCCCGAATAGCCAGTCCTTCCTTTCTATTATCCAGCAAAATGAAGAGACACAACCTACAGAAGATTCGCTGTAATATCCTCTATTTTCTCTCACAGTCTCACTTCTCTGTTTCTCTCTCGGAGAATACACATCTATTTCACAGCATCAATACAATGCCCTCATACAAAGAGAGGGGTTGACTTCTAGGGAAAAAAACCCTAAGCTAAACATAAATTCTACCGTTAGATCATCCGCCTAATGAATGGCCTAGATTGACTAGAAATTACTATACTTTTACAAGGCAATTTTATCCCCCATCCGGGGGAGATTAGCCCCCCCCAGACTCCCGTGGGGGGGACAAGTCCTCCTAGCACCCCCCCGCAAGGAGGGGTGTACAATATTCTTGGGGTATACATCCGTCTGAAACAAAGACCTCTAAATAATCATGCTCCACACCCAACAGAAATAACATGGTTAAAAATAAATTGAGTCATCGTCTTACCATTTGCAGAATATGTAGGCATCACTTCGGCCCATTTGGTGAAATAATCCACAACGATGATAATATAGCCATGCCCCTCGGTCGAATGAGGGTTACATGTCATATAATTGATGCCCCATTTGGCAAAGGGACCAAATATAATGACGGGGTGTAGGTGAGTGGGTGGGGCACACATATTTTGTTGGTAAATTTGGCATTTGTGACACTTGCGGACAATAAGAATGCAATCTTTGAAGATAGATGGCCAGAAATATCTAGCATGAAGGATTTTTTGAGTTGTAGTGTAACTAGACATATGACCACCACATGCCTCGGAGTGGCAATCATTCAGAGTTTTCAACTTCCTCGATCGTGAGGCATCGACGAAGAACGGAATCGACATCGACACGATAAAAGTATCGCCAATAATATGGTAGGGTTGGGAATGATTCTGAATCCTTCACGATCATCCTTGGTCAACGCGGACCGGAATGTGGAGGTTTAGATATACATGATGATATCACTGTACCATGGATCAAGGGTGCTAATCAAGAAAAGGGTCTCCTCTGGAAGTTGTTCATTTGCACCTGTAGGGAGAGCTTTGGAGGGAAGGGAACAAATCAATTCAGTGAAAACAAGTGACTTCTTAGATTTGTCCGTAGTGAAGACCAAATCAAATTCTTGCAGGATAACGATCCATTTATAATACGTTCCCCCCAGCAACTGACAAGTCAGGATATAGGTAATAGGGTTGCATTTAGAAATCACTATAGTCATACGTAAAAGGATATAGTGCCGAAAGCGTTGAACATCCTAAACGATAGCCAAAGCCAACTTCTCGACATGTGCATAACATGTTTCAGTGTCAAGGAGATTTTGACTAAGGTAGTAGATCACATGTTTGCTACCTTCATCGTCATCTTGGACCAACACCATAGCAATGGTGCTAGGGGTTGCGGCTAGGTAAAGGAAGTAATCTCGATAATAGTCTGGTAGATGCAATAGAGGAGAATTGATGAGGACAACCTTAATATCATCAAAATAATTTTGGGCCACCTCATCCCACGGAAAGGGCATTCCTTTTTTGAGCAACCGGGTAAATCCTGTGGCTAGCCCGACGTAGTTGGGTATAAAACGATGGAGAAAGTTGGCCTTTCCTTGTAGGATCTAGAGTTGGTGCAGTGAAGATGGAGGGGGTAAATTTACAATGGCCTCGACTTTTAACGGATCCAGGCGAATCCCATCCTTGGAAACGATGAAGCTGAGGAGTCATCCTGATTCCACACAGAAAACACATTTGTGTGGATTTAACCGAATGTTAGAGTGTCTGCAATGTAGAAAAATTTGCCGAAGATGGTCTTGGTGATCTTGGCTCTTACGAGAATGGGCAGGAAGGCCATCCAAGTAACACTGAACAATGTTGCGAATATCACAAAACATATAGGACATTTCCTGTTGAAACATGGCTCCAGCATTTTTGAGGCCAAAAGGGAGATTCTTGTACACGAACGTACCCCATGGGCAGATAAAGGCTGTCTTTTCTTGGTCGTGGTGCGATATTAATCTGGTTATAACCAGAAAAACCGTCCATAAAGGAAAAGATCTTGCTCCTGGCACATCCATCAATGATTTGATCAATTAAGGGAGTAGGATAGTTATCTTTAGGACAAGCACGATTAAGATCTCGATAATCCATCGAACACAAATCATTCCTTGTTTTTTAGTCACGGGGACAATATTGGACACCCAGTCTGTAAGGGGGATGGGATAAATGAACCCAACTTTGAGAAGCTTCTCGACTTCACCCTTAATAGAAGCAACCTTCCTAGGGTGCACCGGGCGAAGCCATTGCCGAACGAGCTTTGTGTGTGGATACATTGGTATTTCATGCACCACAATGCTAGGATCGATGCCAGACATTTCTTCGTAAGACCATGCAAACACATCACGGAATTCCTGAAATAGAAGAGTATATGTCTTGATCTCATTCGGAGAACAAGATACCCCAATATGAATGTGTTCAATGACACTGGGTTTGATAAAAATGTCAATCAGTATCGTTTGGGTAATATTACCCAAATTTCCTTCTGACCATACTTCACGAGTAACAATTAGTGGTGGAAATGGAGAAGAGGACTCTTTGAAAGCGGTAGACATGACCACCAGGCGAGGTAGGAACGAGGATCGATGATGAGTATCGATCCATGGTGGTTCCTCGAGAGACGGTGGTTCCTTGAGAGAAATGATTTCCATGATACCTCCATCAGTGAAGAAGGTATCGACTAAGGGATTAGATGATTCCAAAGTGCCAAGCTAGGGGGATTGAGAGTACATATCGAGAGAGGTCTTCGACATATGAGAATCAGAGGATGCAAAGTTTGAAACCGAAACAATTTCCACGTAATTGACTTCAGCGGGACTAAACGGCATGACCTCGCCCCAAGCATCAACAAGATTTAGTGCAGGTATGACCCAGTGATCAGATTTGACCGAGACCATATTGACAGAGGCAACATGAGGAGCTGGGAGTGGAAAAATTCCCATTAAGGCACAATCTTTGAAGAGACCTACCCCCACACTCTCATAGGGAGCACCAAAGTGCTTGACGTACGGAACATTGCCATCTGAGGAGGAAGAGGCAAAGAAAGAGAGCTAATTGATGGTGACAATCTTCCTTTGATGGGGAAAATGGATCACGCGAAACAAAGAGGAGGCCACGACATGCATGGAATGAGTCCAACTTCGGCCGAGTATAAGATTATAATTGAGATTGGCATCAACAATCTCTACTTCGACTTGCACTGTCTTGCCTTCTAGGGTGATGGCAAGGTTAGATAAGGCACTGAAGGGTCGCGAATTGCGCCCATAGAAAGCTTCCAAAGTGTTCAGAGACTGGTTCAACGCAGGGGAACCAATAGCCTTCCAACATGCAGTTGACATGATGCAGGTAGAAGCACCTTCATTGATGACATTGCGGTGGATGGTCTTCTCGTTAATGATTACCTGAATAAGAAAGGAAATTTGATGAGGGAGCCATGGAACATGGTTCTCCAGATCGAAACAGATCAAATTAGAATCGGTGGGATCGATGCCCCCAATAGTTGACAACAAAGATTTTCGCTGCGATGGGCAGCTTTAGGTTACTCCGGGAGCCGACATGGCTGATGGTGCCTGAGCCACATCTTCAATAATATTGTAGTGCTGAGCAGCTTAGGCATTAGGATTATATGAGGATTTTCACAACACGCCTCAAGAGGGTGGCCGCATAGTTGAATTAGGGTTAGGGTGCTCGATTTGCAGAGGGCCAGAACTTAGGGTAGAAGAAGAAGGTGCAACTTATTTTTCTTTCCCAGCTACCGGTGCTGGAGTTTGATAATCTTTCGATTGGGTAGCCACATTAATGAGCATTCTCATCATGAACACTTGAGATCGAAAGGAAGAAAATTGGGGTTGGTCTACCATTTCAGTCTACTGAGACGAAAATGGCTCTTTAAGGACAACAAGGGTCCCTTTGAGCAGGCGACTAACTTTGGATCATCGTGGATGATCCATTGTATAGTGATCCTCCTCAAAAATGAGGCAGGGATACTTAGGTTTCCATTGCGAAGATTTGCCAGCAGACGATTTAGGAGGACCTTGTTTTGGGGCATCGTCTTTAGCTTTGCCTTTGCCTTTCTTTTTTCCTTTAAAGGATTTGTCTCTTGTGGTAGAATGGAAAATGTGGACCTCTGAGGTTTTACCAGGGCCTGACAGATTTTGAGATGAACTATTAGGAGCAGTATTATAGACCGACTTCTGTTTGGAAGAAGTTTCAGCAGGGGTTTGGGATACTGAACCAATAACTCCATCAACGGGAGAAACAACTGGTGAATTTGATGATGCGGGATCAGATAATGGTCGCGTCGCAATGGGTAACAACTCCTATAAGGTGCCAGACTGAGAGTAGACCAGATCCAAGTACTAGGCATGGACAATGGCTTGCTCTTTGTGACGCATCCACCCATAGCTATATCACGAGAAATTGGGGCTATGAATGATTTGGTAAACCATTTCGTGAGCAACTGATCAGCTATCTTGAACTTGATCAGGTGATGTCTACGTCTCCATTCATGGATACGACCAGAATGTGAGTTGTAGTGTCTTGCTTAAGTGATGTGAGAAAATAGCTGTTAGTTTCATAACGAACCGACAGCTGAAAATGTGTGAGGAAAGCAATGGCTAATGAATTGGAGTCATGGAAGGTATTTCGAGGTAGCTCAATGTATCATTTCGCTGTGTGAGGGTCCGTTGGAAAAGACGAAGAGGAATGGAATCGTCCATGTACAAGTTCAACGAGCACTAGAGGTGATATGTCATCACATGGGCCTGAGGATCTTCTTTAGCTTTTCCATCGAACTTTGGGAAATCACTTGGTATCTTGGACGACACCGAAGGCCAGTATGATGAATGAAGGATCAGATCATTCGTAAGGTGTGATACATCTGGCAAATCAAGTGTAGCCAAGAAAGGTAATTGAGTGTTAAAAGGCATGGGAGGTTGATAAGCAAGCCCACAAGGAGGAGCCCATCCCTACTGGTAAGGATTTTGGCCCCATAGTGGGGGATTTTGGCCATATGGCATCTGAGATTGCCCCCATTATGGATTACCTTGACCAAAGGGAGAATTCTGACCTTTCATACCTTGAAATTGTCCAGGCACAGGTTGCTGATAGGCAAAATATGGGTTAAAAGGCTATTGAGCCTGTTGACCTTGGACATATGGATATGGGACCTGTTGTCCTAGAACATAGGGATGTTGAGCCTGTTATCCCTGAACAAGAGGGTTTGGACTTGCAGACATTGGGCATAAGGTTGATACACTTGTTGCCCTTGGACGTAAGGGGTTTTGTACCTGGTGCCCTTGGCCAGAAGGATTCTAAACTTGTTGACCTAGGACAAGAGGATTTGGCGCTTGCTACTATAGGACTTGACCTTGACCCTGTCCCTACTATTGCAGGACTTGACCTTGACCCTATCCATGCAAGGGTTGACCTTGTTGATATGTATACAAGGGTTTTTGTTGCCTTGGTTAGCTTTGCTGTTGCAAGGGCTAACCTTACGGTTGCAAAATTTGTCCTTGGATTTGTAGAGGTTGGCCTTGCGAGGGTATGGGTTGAGAGGTATGTGGAGCATATTGCATCTGCTATTGCACGGCTTGCTACAACTGTTGGAAGGATTGGACTTGTGGTTGTTGCAGGAGACCTTGCTACGGGATAATCTACCCTTGCTGTTGTGTGGAAAACCCTTGCTACAACAAAGGTTACCCTTGCGGTAACAAAGGCTACCCTGGTTGTTTTAAAGGTTGTCCTTGTGGTTGTAAGGGTACTTGAACAATGCCCGGGAAATTAGCGAACTGAATCTAGCCGTAGCCAGGCTGGATGTACTGCCTAGATTGGAGGGTGTAAGGTTGATTAAACAATCCTTGAGAACCATATGGAACGTAAGGATTTTGGTATTGGACTTGAGCCCCATAGGGCTGCTGATATTGAACATTGCTCGATCCTAACGGACCACCAGGTTTTTGAACCTATCGGTACTGGACATTGCTTGATCTAGAAGGATCAACAGGGTTATAAATAATACCAGAAGAGGGCTAGTTTATACCAAGCATGTGAGCTTGTGAGCCGCTCACATTAGTGGCACCTGACACCATAGAGACATTCAGGTTCTTCCCCCCCAGGCGGTGGCACAATCTGGGCACTAACTAATGGGACAAAAGAATTGGCAGAGACAATATTTGAAACCGCTGATTGTGACTGACGTGTAACGGGATCGATGATACAAGAGTATTTGAAATTTCCAGATTCATTGAGCTCGCATTTGGATGAGGAAGAGGATGAATGAGCCTTAATCCATTATCCCTTCCTCCATGGAACCACCTCCCAATTTTGGCAAAGCATTCATGAGGGCCATTAATGGCTTAACCTCCTCCATTCAACTATAAATTGACCAAGCATTCAAAGGCTAGTCTAGGTTGGAATTTCTTGAGCTAAGGAAATGTTGTTTGAATGAGATTATTAAGAGTATTGTAATGATGTCGAACATTCATGGGTTGTAACCTTTCCTTTTATCAATAAAGAATTCTAAGCTTTTTCCATTCATGTGTTTATGTGATGTATATCGTATTCTGGATTCTATGATATGTTTACTTAACAGATATTTATTGTATGCTTCGATGGGTTTTTGTTCCGGCTTGTGTGCAGGTACTTTCCAAGCGAGTTAAGTATGGAAAGGAGCGGCGAAATCAGTCAAAGGAGAGAGGGATCAAGCGAAAGTTACAGGTTGGTTCCTTTCCCTCCTTCTCTTATCTGTTAATTATAGGAAAAGCAGCGAATTAATTTGACTGTTGTTTCTAGACTAGCTACTAGGTCTAGAGGGTTAGACGTTTGTAGAAACACTAAATTTGCCCAAAACAGGTAGAGTGATGAGGCACTAGGTGTGCCTGAAACTAAGTGTCCCAAAGACACATAGTCGGGTGGAAAGCTGGCGGGAATACCCTCTGAATAAGGGAAACCCTCAGGAGGAAACTGCAATTGCAATTCTTCCCCTTCAACAATGTGTGGAGTAGAAACTTCAAACTCACTCAGAGAAGTGACTGGAGCATCGCCTTCGGGTTCCATGTTTGAAAACAAACAACGATGAATGGCCAAACGTGTACTGGGGGATAGTTCCAAAGGAACACTCGATTGGTCGTACGGACTGTAAGGACGTTGTGGTAATATCTCAATAGCTTCAAACGGAGGGTTCAGAGGATAGATAACCAGTCCAAGCTGACCGTCAGTGGTCGGTGAGTTCTCTGGAGTTCGAATGGGGTTATCCAGAGATTCTGGGCGAAGATTAGCAAATGACCCTGAATTGAAGGTAGGTGGAGGAGGAGATGACAAAGGTTGAACACTCAAAACAATTGCGAGTTCAAAATTTTGGTCCTCAAGTGACTTTGATAACTCAGGAAATGGCTCCTCAGACAATCTTTCAGATGGAGAAGAGGAAGAGGAATTGGGTGAACTAGATGGTTTAGCCACAATGACCTTGTCTTAGTCGACAGAACAAATAAATTCAAGGCTTTAAAATGTCCTTTTAAGGGAACTCACGATTTGGTCAAAAAGACTAACAGGATGTTTTGGATCATGGGTAATCAATTATTAAGATGCATAAAAGGCTGATGTTATTTCATTTTTTAAGAGTCGAGAAAGAAACAAAGATGACTCTATCACTTTCGATTGGAAATGAGTTCGAAAGGACAAGTGCTCGAATGATATTTTAAGTTTAATTAGTCAAAAAGATCAAATGACTACTCTGGATGATCTAGGTAAATAGGATTACTAGGCAACCGTGAATTGCAAAATACCTCCTGGAGAACCAAAAAGTACGAGCAGGTAATCTCCTCAAACGTTGTGCTTGGTGTATCACGTTCGCAAGGCGGCTGACTCGGCTTCCTAAGGATAAAAGGATTGCAGCCTAGTGGGGTCTCCCATTATATACTCGATGGTACAGGGAGCACAAATCTGTGCTAGCATTGTCTAATGCCAAAGCTAATGACAACTGTTAGGTTTAAATATGTCGGAACACATCTCTAGCCTAGACCTTCTAGATATGATCGTTAATGTCAAATGCACCTTAGCTTAATTGTATTCATTTTAGAGTTGATCTTGAGTTAAGTTTCAGTTATTAGGTCTTAGCGATGCTACTAGAAAAACCTAAAATGCAACTAAATGGGACAAGACCCTTTCAATTCGATAAAATTCCCATAGTAGAGATGATAGGAACTACTCAATCAAATGCAAACAATCAAGCAACTGAAAATGAAATGATCTTTCACTACTTCACTTTTTCAATAAACTAATGAAAAATGCATTCCAATTCCTAATTTCCTGACAAGCACTTATTATCAGTCCTTCCAAAATGAAAAAAATTCCTTTCCTTTTTCAAATGCTGATGAAATTATAGTTTTGAAGAGATGCAAATCATAATGATGCAACAAGCTAGAATTTCATGCTTTCTCATGAAACAACGAAACAAAATTTTCGCATACAATATTTCAATGAAAAAGTTTTCAAGACTGTGAGCTCTTCAAGCAGATGAAAACATGAAAAAAGAAGTTCATTCAAATCAATGAAACATCGACTTTGCCAAACACAAGACCAAAAATGTAATCTATGTCGGAAAAAGGTGTTCAAGCTAGTAAACAAAAACTTTTTCAAACTTGTGCAAAAAGAGGTTAAAGTTGTAAAAGGACCAAAAAACAAATTCAAGGAGCAAACACACCCACACTTGGACTTGATGAGTCCACAAGCTGTTGAATGGGTGACTAACTGGATGCCCTAGTGTCATTGACCACTCAATGACACAATCAACGAAATAGCAAGATGACAAGCCAACAAGCAAGAAAAAACCAAATGAAAAGTAGCTTCCTAATCAGGGAGAAAATAGTAAAAAAGGCTCACGGGGTCAAAAACATAAGAGCATAACACACTGGCCAAGATTGGGGTCAAGCCCTAATATTCACTTACAAGCATTGACGCGACTACCTAACTGGCAACAAGCGCTAGAGGCTGGTCGGTGTGATTGTTCCTTCACAATTAGCACTGGTCGACGTGACTCTTTTTGGATTAAATGCGCTGGTCAGCGTGACTATTTGCGGATTAAACGCGCTGGTCGGCACGATTGTTTTCGAATTAAACGCCCTGGCCGAGGCAACTAAGGAAAAAAAAATCAAAACAAGGACTAGATCTGCTACTATGAATTTTAGACTTAGGCCAGTAAGCAGGAGAAAAGAAATAGAACCAAAGGGAAAATGTGAAACTAGCAAAGTTTTCACGAAATCATGAAATCTAAAACAAACAAAAGATGGGATCTCCCCAGTGGAGTCGCCAATTTGTGGTGAAGTAAAATTATAAGTGCAGACACTAATGAATTCTTCTAGCCCAATAATGGATCTAGCCACAATAGATACATTCTATGGATGATTTCCTTAGGTTAGAATCAATCAAGAGGGCCTACCTCTTGGTCACTAATCCTGCTTGATGATGTCCTCACTTTCTCGCTCCAACAATCTTCTCGCTTCCTTCTTCAAGCTCCTGAAATAAGTAAATGATGACAACACACAAACATAATAATAGACAAATTTCAATTCAACCTACTTAACAAGTCAAGAATCATTAAGACACATATGTAATATTAGAAAACATGTAGGAAATCAATCAATAGTTGCATATATTAATATCAAAGAAAGATTACAACCATTCGCCTTGATGTCGCAGTCTTCCTCTGACAAGACTGGGTTTCCACACACTTCTACTAGCACTCCATGATGGCTTCAAACAACAACAGTTTAAAGGTTCTTCCCTTTAATCTTCACTCCAAACCAAACACACTTCTCCCTCACACAACCAGATGGCTATGACTAGTAATCGATTGCTTGTCTAATCAAAATAGTATACTCACACTCAGTTAAAACTCTAACTAGCTTGTGCTTGGGAAGAAGGGAGGTTTATATAGGAAATATGGATGGGAGATGGATCCTCTTCTCATGGGAGAAGGACTTATCCCTTGAGGTAGTTCCATCATTATAGGGGAAAGGAGCCCAAACTATCATCCTCGACCCCATCCGGCCAAACCATTTACCAAACTTCCATTACGGAGCTTCTAGAGCTGGAAGCTTCGACTCTAATTTTAAAAAATTTCCATAACAGGACTGATGTGACTGAAACATAGCTCAGTTGCTCTGGTCGACGCGAGGAGTAGTGCTAATCTCTGCACATCAGCGTGGGGGAGACAAAGGCCATTAGTGCCGATCTTGTAAACTAGGCAAAATAGAAGTTTAAGGGGAAATGGTGCAAAAGGGAAATGATATGCTCATGAAGAGGGACATAATGGGTGTTTCTTCATGAAGGCAAAGCATGCGGGGTTCACTGTAGAGGTCCTCCAGGATCAAGGAACGGGGAGTATAAGGACAGTGACAAAATGTTGTGTAATAGGTATACATCTAGGGATGAGATTTCCCAATTCTTTATGTATGTCTAGAATAGAAACCCTAATTTCTGAACAATCTTAAGATCTGAGACTTTACTATAGTTCAATAATTTCAGATAGATCATACTTCAACAATAAATAAAGTAGACAGTAATGTGAGTAAGAATATTGTGAAGAGATTCTCCATATGACTGCAAATCTACTTCATTCATGTCATCAACCTATCTATACTAGATTCAAGCAACAACAAATCTATTGGATCATAAACATATATCCATCATGGATATGACATCAATATTTCATCAAAGGATTCAAAGAAACATATAGATGCATTTCCATATCTCAAAGATTATGAGCACTTTTTATCAAGTCACTTCATCAAGCTAAGACATTCAGTTTAACCATATGCCATCAAGACAAGACCACATGTAGTAAGAGATCTAGAATTACGATAGCATAGTTATACCTCTAACATTAATTTTACCATGCTTATCATGATTAATGAGATCAAGTTAGGTCATTCAATAAAACTTTTCCAAAACAACAAGAGTGTTAATATCTCTTTCCATATGCTTTCATCATGCTTATCACAAGCATTACTAGTAGTATCATGTATAAGAGTCAATTAGCTATCCTTCTATATGAAATCCATCATGACAAGTATCAAGAGTATCATTTACTAGAGTCAAGGTGCTAGCCTTCCTTATAGGATCAAGATGTCCAACAGATGCATGTTAGCAAATCATCAGGTGTATCAATCTATCAATATTAAATAGCCTCATAGAATTCAAGAAGATCAAAATGTTCAACACTAGGTGCATCATTTCATCATAGGAAACATAGATCCAAGTCGCTTTCATATGCATGTATGAGCCATAAAAGAAAGAGACATTATCATAATACCTTAGGGCTTACCTAGCCATCAATGTTATTGTTGAAATACAACATACCATGCATACCTCGTGGTATTCAAATACCTCTGCACCTTCTCATAGGTAGTTTGTAGTGCTTGTCACCTTTTCATCAAGTACCTCTTTACCTCTTTCCAATTCTACCTTTTATTTCCTGCATCTTAAATGATCCTCAAGAGGGATCCTCTTAACACATCTCATCAAGGATGTTAGAAACATTCATATACTCAAATATGTATATGCAGGAAATATAGATCCATAAAGCTAAACAAAAGTAAGGAGCATCATATGTCAAGAAATACTTATCTTTAATGAGAGGTGATCCTCCCTCTCTTGAACCAATCTTCAAGAGTCATCTATGTCCATGGTCCATATACCAATGCTGCCTTCAATTATCCAACCAAGTCTGCTAGGGATTATCCGATCTAGGGCTTCATCAAATCTCCCACAAGTGCTTAAGCATCTTCACATTGACCACACTGGGTTTCATATCTCATATATTTTCCATAAACCACGGTTTCTCTCAGACCCTCGCCGCATAGAATCCATCAAACCCTAATAATCAAGTTTCTTAGGGTTTTATTCAAACCCTAGAATTATTTTGGTCTCCACCATCCTCTTCTTGCTTCCATTAAAGGTGTCTTCATCGGGGTGATCTCCATGACTTTTCTTCAACCTTGCTCTGATACCATGTTAATTTTTCATAGGGCTACATTGTTTTTTTCTTTTATAATTGCATTTCTTCATCAATAAATTAAGTTCACCCCTGTCATCATTACATTACTCAGATCAACACCATTATATACAATTATATAGGAATAATAACATCATCTTCATCAATGCAGTGGAACATAAAGGAACAATAGAATAAAAGCATGCACACACATATAGACACTAGGATTGGTCTGAGACCATGGAAAAACCCCTATGGGGAAAACACTTACAAATCTTCTTCTTCTTAGATCATCATCAAATGATTCAACAAAATAGAGTACAATGATCCATAAATTTATCTGTGCAACAAAACAACTATGATATCCATGAAACAAATCTAATCATGCTTATAATCACAACCCTTATTTGAGGAATATAGTGTGTTGTCATTGGCTGTAGTCAATTGTTGGATATTGTTATCACTATGTTGAACACTCTTGAACACTGTTATCGCTGAGAAAAATCTTCAAAATACTAAAACCTCATATTTGAGTCTTGGATGTAGGGAGGAGGGGTTGTGCGAGCGTTTATAGCAATTCTAGACGCTCCATGCAAGAACTGGAAGACTGCGTCTGGAAAAGATCTGGACGCTACCAAGTGAACTAGATGAGGGCTCCCGAGGTCAAAAATACTAAAATATTCCCCAAACCTTGGATTCTCTCATAATGCTTTTGTGCGAGTGTCTATGGCATCCCAGATGCTCTCAGGACCATATTGTGTGTGCGTTTGCGGACTAAACTGAGGAGCGAAAACCATAGCCTCTCGAACTCTCCCATAAACATTATGTGCCAGCATCTAAGGCTCCCTGGATGCTATCAAGACTATACTATTCCACATCTAGGGATGAAAATACTCATTTACATGCCATTGTCCGAGATCCATAAAACCCTAGATCAATGTGAGCTTCAACCCTATAGTTTCGAACCCTTTGCGCAACCTTTCCTTCGTCAGACCTTTCCGAACCAAGACAATAAGAGAAGAGAAGATGGCTTGATTAAATGTGCCCAAATGATCTTGAGGTATCTTCTTTTTATAGCCTTTCACCAGGGTCCACTTGGGGTTGAGGCCGACCTGTTTGATTTAACATGTGCTTAGGGCTTACCTAACCCAATATACATGAGTGAATAAATAAATTCACAAACCAACTTGCGCTTGTCCAAACAAGGTGATATTTAGGTTGATTTTTTTCCTCTCAAAAAGATGAATCTAATGAAATCATCATCTCAGTTGTCTGAGATGTCCAAGGTGGAATTTGACCGCAGTTGCAAAAAGTAACACTCACTGTCAACTAGGGAGAATTCCACCTGCCAATATCTGTCCATCGATCAATATGCCATTCTTATGTCTTCAAGTGTCATCACGTATCATCCTTGATCATCTTTTTCATGTAGGCATCATGCCATGACCACCTCAAGTATATCATAATCACAAATAATCAATGTGCATCTCAATCTATCCCTTGCTTATTCCTACTTATCTCTAGATTGTTCATGCTCGTATAGTGAACATTCTCAAATCTAGAAGAAGAAGAATTTGTTACTGGAGGGGAACTTAAGCTACCACCCTCTATCCATCAGGTTGCTACATGGAATCTCTGCTAATGGGCTAATACCCAGAATATCATCATTAATCGTCATCAAAGAGCATATCATCAAGGAGCACATCTTAACCTGGAACCACATCGGGGAACTCATTTCGACTCGATATCTCATGGGGGAGCTATACATCTACAACCATATATCGAGAAATAAGATATCCAAACACAAAATGGAGAACATATCGACCTTGGGATCTCATCGGGGAGCTCATCTCAACCTAGAATCACATAGGGTTATATCAACCCATCATATTGCCTACTGATCTTCCCATTGATGACCCTAAATAGTCATGTGGTAGAACACCTGCATCATAATCGAATTGGGTTATACACCCCATGTACACTCTCAACTCATTGGCCAAATGAGGAGTGGTATTCCCGAAAAGCCCAACTTGTGTGTATGATGCCAACTAGGGTATACTCTACAAAGACCAGACATGGGAGCAACATTCTCCGATCTTATGAAGATAGGGGAGAAACATCTTCAATCTTATGGGTAACAGATAGGGGTCATACCGTATTTTCTAGAATTCCCTCAACCCCACAAGCCCTCTATCTCAATTCCTCACCCTAGGAGCTCAGACAGGGAGGAAGAGTTGGCTCAGTGTCCTCGATCAATGTTGCTCTCATCATACTCAAATCTGGCTTGTGTCAATAGCAGTTTTTTCCTATTCATACAGGACATGAAATCAAATATCATGTAAAACATAAATAATCATATAAATCTCAAAAGGATACCATAATCATCCTCCCTCTCAACGAGGTGCCAACCATAATCCTGAGCTTGTTTCAAGCAACGACACTGTTTCAATATATGAGAATATCTCGATCCCAACTATAAATATGGGACTTTCTACCAATTGGATCTCACTCTATGTCATCACAATGTATCTATGTCATATCTAGATCATGCTCAGAAAACTCTCTAAGTATCTTCTTCGTCTTGCCTCACAACTAGCCATGCTAGCAACATCATACTCATCCTCAATCGTACTATAGACCTCTCATCCAAGATATCATGCCAGATCTCATGCTAAAGCAACATCCAAATGTGCTTAACAATAATCTCTATCAACAATAATACATCAATGTACTCACATATCATAGGAGAAATATCTCATCCTCAAAAATAGAATATCTCATGCAGATATTTCAAAAGATGCTTGGTGTCAACTCTATGTGAATGAAGCAGCCCACTCATGAATTTATTCAGGTTCTATGCACATCATATATATCTATATCTATATCTATATATATAAGTTCAAAATAGGACATCAATGCTTCAATCAACAATCAGATGCCATGTCAAGTTGAACAACATATTTGAACTTCAAATGAGAGTATCCAAGGATTTTCATTTTCATTATTCAAAACCATTTTTCAATAGCTTTCCAATATAGAATTTATTTTCCAAATTCTAGAAATCGATTCATCATGCCATGATACATCATTTTGAGCTTCAGAATCTATCTCCCTCTGGTTTTGATCATTAGAGGCTCATCACCTATCAAAAGTAGACCATCAGGATGCAAAACCAAAACCATAATCAAAATCAAAGTCATACCTTGGAACTCATCATCTTTACTTCATCAGATAATTGTCAAATATAGACATATCTCGATCAGGGAGCTCTCTTCATTCAATGCTCTAAGCATAATGCCTTTCTAAGCCATCATAATCAACCTTACATAAATCAATGTTGTACAATCACATCAACAATGTCATCTCATCAAATTTTAGAAGCCAAGTCACAACCATGATCAAAGTCATTATTATCACAATATCAATGCTTTCAGCTGGGTGATAGGGGGAGCTCATATCAATTCGTGACATCATTTATTATTATTCCATAAAGGTGTCATCAACCATGGATTATCAATCCAAACTTTATCAAGTCATTCTCATAATCATAATACAAGTCATTTATGTCACTAGGTGCAAATGCATACACCAAGGATGAGTCATGTAGGTTCCATGTTCATGTTGAATCACATCTATGAATACCTCAACCATTTTGCTAGGAAGAAGGAGCCCAATTTCCGAATACCCACATAACATTAACATTAGGGAAAATCAACAATCATCAAATCAAATCATTAGACATCAAGTCAAGTCCATTTTTTTATATCGTAGAGAGATATATAGTCAAAGCATATCTTAATCATCAATTTAAAGTTATTGTGAAGTGTTATGACAACACATTGTTCAACTATATCGATCAACCAAATCATGTCAACCTCTTGTAGCACAAACATAGTGACATATCTATATGTATGTCTTGGTCACCTGCAAACACAAGTTCAGTCTGCATGTTCATGTTATGGAAAACATTCAAGATTTTCCTTCTTCCAGATCTTGTTATCTGTAACATATCTATGGAATTGACATCTTCTAAGTGACCATTTGATGTCATGCGCAATACTTCATTTTTATGCGATCAACCATTTAACCCAACAACTTTAGAAATCATATTATAGTGGCAGAATATGTCAGAGGCACCTTGGTTAAGAGTTAAGACAACTTCAAAAAGCTTCAGATGATGGTCAATTGTAGTCAAACCCCTGGATACTCCCTTTAGGTTAGCATGGGAGCATCTTTAGCTACCTGGACACTTCCTAGGACCTAGCATGCGTGCGTGTAGGGATGAGATTTCTCGGTTCTTTGCCTACGTCTGGAATAAAAACCTAATTTCTGAACAAGCTTAATATCTTAGACTTGACTACAGTTCAATAATGTCAGATAGATCATACTTCAACAATACATAAAGTAGACAGTAATGTGAGTAATAATATTGAGAAGAGATTCTCCCTATGACTGGAAATCTACTTCATTAATCTTCATTCATGTCATCAACATGTCTCTACTAGAATCAAGCAACAACAGATCTGTTAGACCATAAACATATATCTATCATGGATATGACATCAATATTTTGTCAAAGGTTAGAATCAAATCAACATATAGATGCAACATCATATCTCAAAGATTATGTGCACTTTCTATCAAGTCACGTCATCAACCTAGGACATTCAGTTTAACCATATGCCACCAAGACAAGACCATAGGTAGTAAGAGATCTAGAATTACAATCTCATAGTTATACCTCTAACATCAAGGTTACCATTCTTATCATGATCAATGAGATCAAGTTAGGTCATTCAATAAAACTTTATCAAAACAACAAGAGTGTTAATATCTCTTTCCATTTGCTTTCATCATGTGTATCACAAGAATTACTAGTAGTAACATGTATAAGAGTCAATGAGATATCATTCTATATGAAATCCATCATAACAAGTATCAAGAGTATCATTTACTAGATTCAAGGTGCTAGCCTTCCTTATAGGATCAAGATTTCCAAGAGATGCATGTTAGCCAGTCATTAAGCGTATCAATGTATCAATATTAGATAGGCTCATATAATTAAAGAAGATCAGAATGCTCAATACCAAGTGCATCATTTCATGATAGGAAACATAAATCCAAGTCACTTTCATATGCATGTATGAGCCATCAAAGAAAGAGACATTCTCATCACACCTTAGGGCTTACCTAGCCATCAATGGTATTGCTAAAATACAACATACCATGCATACCTTGTGGTATTCAAGTACCTATGCACCTTCTCATAGACAGCTTGTAGTGCTTGTCACCTTTTCATCAAGTACCTCTTTACCTTTTTCCAGATCTAGCTTTTCTTTCCTGCATCTCAAATGATCCTCAAGAGGGATCCACTTATCACATCTCATCAAGGAGGTTAGAACATCCATATATTCAAATATATATATGCAGGAAGTATAGATCCATAAATCTAAACAAAATTAATAGGAATCATAAGTCAAGAAATACTTATTGTCAGTGAGAGGTGATTCTCCCCCTCCTGAACCAATCTTCAAGAGTCATCTATGTCCATGGTCCATATGTTAATGTTGCCTTCAATTATCCAACCAGGTTTGCTAGGGATTATCCCATCTAGGGCTTCTTCAAATCTCTCAAAAGCTCTTAAGCATCTTCACATTGACCACACTAGGTTTCATATCTTATATATTTTCCTTAAACCACATTTATCTCAGATCCTAACCTCATAGAATCCATCAAACCCTAATAATAGATTTGCCTAGGGTTTTATTCAAACCCTATAATTCTTTTAGGTCTCCACCATCATCTTCTTGCTTCCATTAAAGGTGTCTTCATCAGGGTGATTTCCATGTGTTTTCTTCAACCCTGCTTTGATACCATGTTAATTTTTCATAGGGCTACATTGTTCTTTGCTTTGATAATTGAATTTATTCATTAATACATTAAGTTCACCCCATATCAATGTAATTACATTATTATTATCAACAACATTATATGCAATTATATAAGAAAGAAAATCATCATTTCTTCAATGCAACGAAACATAAAGAAACAATAGAAGAAAAGAATGCACACACATAGAGACACTAGGATTGGTTTGAGCCCAGGGAAAATCCCACTATGGGGAAACCCTTGCAAATCTTCTTCTTCTTAGATCATCATCAAATGATTCAGCAAAAGAGAGTACAATGATCCATAACTTTGTCTATGAAACAAAACAACTACGATATCCATGAAACAAATCTAATCATGCTTATAATCACAACCCTGATTCTAAGGACTATAGTGTGTTGTCATTGGCTGTAGTCAACTGTTGGATATTGTTGTCACTATGTTGAACATTGTTGAACACTATTGTCACTAAGCAGAATCTTCAGAATATTGAAATCTCATCTTTGAGTCTCGGATGCAGGGAGGAGGGGTTGTGCGAGCGTCTATAGCAATTCTGGATGCTTTTTGTAGAATTGGAAGGCTGTGTCTAGAACAGATATGGATGCTCCCAAGTGAACTAGATGAGGGCACCCGAGGTCAAACATACTCAAATCTGCCTCAAACTCTGGATAGTCTCATAATGCTTATGTGCGAGCATCTATGGAAGTCCAGAAGCTCTCAGGACCATACTATGTGTGCGTCTGGGGACTAAACTGAGCAGTGGAAACCCTAGCCTCCTGGACACTCCCATAAATACTTTGTGCTAGCATCTAAGGATCCCTGGATGTTGTCAGGACCATATTGTGCCAGTGTTCAGGGACAAAAATACGTAGTTACATGCCAGCGTCTAAGATCCAAAAAACCCTAGATTAGTGCGAGCTTCAATCTTGTAGTTTCATACCCTTTGCGTGAGCTTTCCTTCATCATACCTATGCAAAAAAAGAAAATAAGAGAAGAGAAGATGGCTATATCAAATGTGTCCAAATGAGCTTTAGGTCTCTTCTATTTATAGGCTTTCATGAGGTTCCAATTGGGGTTGAGGCCGACCTATCCAAATGAGCTTTAGGTCTCTTCTATTTATAGGATTTCGTGAGGGTCCAATTGGGGTTGAGGCTAACTTGTCCAAATGAGATTTAGGTCTCTTCTATTTATAGGCTTTCATGAGTGTCCAATTTCACATGTGCTTAGGGCTTACCTAACCCAATCTACATGAGTGAATAAATAAATTCAAAAACCAACTTTCGCTTGTCCAAATAACGTGATCTTTATGTCGATTCTGGTATTCTCGAAAACAGGAATCTAATGCAATCATCATCTCGATCATCTGAGTTATCCAAGGTGGAATTTGACC
>APFE031491346.1:2057-28533 GCA_000404065.3 Pinus taeda | reverse complement strand
TGCAACCGTACAATCTCTGTAAAGAAAAGATGTGCTATGTAAGTAGCATCGCTGGTTTTCCTGCATGGTACAAAGTGCGCCATCTTTGAAAATCGGTCTACTACAACCATTACTGAATCAAAGCCTCGTTGTGTCTTCGGCAATCCCAGTACAAAATCCATACTAACTGAATCCCATGGTCGACTAGGAATAGGCAATGGCATATAAAGTCTAGTATTCTTACTGTGACCTTTTGCCAATTGACAAGTTTTACACCTAGTCACATACCTCTGCACATCCCGCTGCAACTTAGGCCAGTAATAAAAGTGTTGTACCTGAGCAATTGTTTTGTTGATACCGAAATGTCCTGCCAGGCCTCCGCTGTGTTTTCCCTGTATAATGTTCTCCCGCATAGAACAGTTGGGAATACACAACTGCCCTCCTTTAAACAGCAATCCTTACTGTAGATTATAGTCTAGCCACTTGCTGTCATTTCGTAACAGTGGGTTTTGGCAAGCCTCATAGGCCTCCATAAACTCGGTGTCGGTCGGATACAGCTCTTTCAAATGTTCAAATCCCAAAATCTGCATCATGCTTTCCTGCAGAAGTAATGTTCTCCTACTAAGTGCATCTGCTACCTTATTTGACTACTCACTAATGTGTTTTAGTACAAATGTGAAACTTTGCAAGTACTCAACCCAAGCTGCATGCTTATGGTTCAATTTATGTTGCTGCATAATGTACTGTAACGCAGAATTATCAGAAAATAAAACAAATTCGTTACCTAACAGATAATGTCGCCAATGTTTCAAAGCTTGCACAATGGCGTAGAACTCCTTGTCGTAGGTTGAGTATTTTTGTCTGCTCTCATTTAGCTTTTCACTGAAATAAGCAACCGGTCTGTCCTCCTGGCTAAGGACTACGCCAATGGCCATACCACTGGCGTCGCAACGAACCTGAAAAAGTTTGTTGAAATCCGGCAGCCTTAACACTGGTCTTTCGGTAATCTTCTTCTTCAAGATCTGAAAATTGCGTTCTGCTGCTTCAGTCTAGTGAAATGGCTGATTCATTTTCTTGATCGTATCCAACATTGGTGTGCAAATCTCGCTGAAATTTCTGATGAACTTCCTGTAAAAACTGGCTAGTCCATGGAAACTTCGAACTTCAAATAAACTTTTCGGAGAAGGCCAGCTAACTATAGCTGTCACCTTTTCTGGGTCCATTTTCAGTTCATTTTCTGCGCTGACAAAGCCCAGATACACTAATTCTCGCTGAAAAAAAGTACACTTCTTCAGATTAATTAACAGTTTGTTCTGCTGTAATTTCCTCAACACACTCTGCAAATGTCTGAAATGTTCCTCTTTAGTCTTACTAAAAATCAGAATATCATCCAGGTAAACTCTTACGAACTTACCATTAAATTCCTTCAGCACTTCATTCATCAGGCGCATGAACATGCTGGGAGCGTTTCTCAAACCAAATGGCATCACCAGCCACTCATATAAGCCTTCGTTCGTCTTGAAAGCGGTCTTCCATTCATCTCCCTCCCGATTCCGGATCTGGTGATATCCACTTTTCAAGTCAATCTTCGAAAAGTAAGCCGCTCCACTCAAAAAATCCATCATATCGTCCATCCTCGGTAAGGGAAACCTGTACCTAACAGTAATTTTGTTAATAGCCCTGGAATCTGTACACATTCTCCACTCTCCTCCTTTCTTTGGAGCCAAAACAGTTGGTACTGCACATGGGCTCGTGCTTTCTCGAATCAAACCTTTGTCCAACAACTCCTGGACCTGTTTCCTGATTTCTTCTTGGTCTTTAGGACTCATGCGATAAGTTGCTTTATTTGGTAGGCTTGCTCCTGGTATAAAGTCAATACAGTGACTAATACCTCTTCTTGGTGGCAATTCATCTGGAAGATCATCTACCACAATGTCCCCAAAGTCCTGCAGCAACTTCTGAACTTCTTCGGGCAAATCTGAAATCTGTGTATGAAGTACCACTGCCTTTGGTCTCCTTATGACAGCAAAATTTATTTCACTGTCCTCAATCTGTTTTATAAACTCCTTTCCGCCTAACAGTAGTGCTTTCACCCCACTGGCTTCTGCTGTATTTTCCTCCTTGATGGGTACAAGCGTATGCTTGATTCCATCCTTAACAAACTTATAGCAGTTGGTTTTTCCGTCATGAACTGCACTTCTATCAAACTGCCAAGGTCATCCCAACAGTAAGTGACAGACATCCATTGGCATGACATCGCAAAGGATCTTGTCCTTATACTTACCGATCTGAAACTCCACCTCACACTGTTCGTCAACTAACAGTTGATGCCCTTTCTGCAGCCACGACACTTTGTAGGGAGTAGGATGCTTTAGTTTCTTTAATCCCAGCTTTTCTACCATCTCCACAGCTACTAAATTGTCAGTAATCCCACTGTCAATGATCAATTTACAGCACTTACCCTGTGACTTGCAGACAGTGCGAAACAAAGCCTTTCGTTGATCCGGTTCTGCAACCTCTTTTGCTGGTTTTAACAGCACTTTATTTAACACCAAAGCTTCGCCTGTCTCCGGTGTATTTTCTGCTTCTTGAGGTGTCTCCTCAACATCCTCTGGCTGAGCAACATAAGTTCCTCTCCCACCTGCTGGTTCACCTTCAGGACAGTCATATGACTTGTGTCCCAATTTGTGACAACGATAGCACTGGACAATTCCCCTACCTCGACCAAATCCTCGCCCTCGCTGAGCTGGTCGTCCTTCCCTAGTGCTATTGTCCTTCTTTGTTGTGCTAGCAGATTTGGAACTGCTGCCCTCCTCATTTGAACCTGTACCTCTACCTCTGCCAAAAACCTTGCCTTTTCCCCTGCCAGATCCACCTCCTCTCTTGGCGTTCTATTTCCGATTAATTTTCTCCTCTGCCTTCAGTGCAAACTGATAGGCTTCATCCAACGTTTGAGGTGAGAGGATACCGATTTCATCCAGAATCTCCCCCCTTAAGCCATTGACAAATCTGGCTGTTTTTTCTGGGGTATCTTCCACATACCCTGCTCGTAAATTCAAATTATAAAATTCCTCTGTAAATTCCCTGACAGTCATTCCTCTTTGCTTCAAGTTTTGTACCTGTCTGTACAACATGATCTAGTAATCTTTTGGCAGGAACTTTTCTTTCAGTTTTTCCTCCATTCTGGCCCACTTCTTTATAGGTTGTTTGTGTAGCCTCTTCCTCTCCGCCTGAATGTTGTCCCACCACAAGTACACATGTCCTTTCAGTTTGGTGGCGGCGAACTTCACTTGTTTGTCCTCACTGGTTTCCTCAAACTCAAAAAAATTATTTACTTCACTCAGCCAATCTAATAACACATCTGCAGACAAACTCCCATCATAAGTGGGTAACTCATGCCTTGGCTTATGACTGGACAGCAAAACTGACTTCAACAATCTAAGTTCCAGTGTCACCCCTTCAAACTCGTCCTCTGGTTCAGCTACGTCTTCATCACTATCATCTGCTGGGTCTCTCCTTCCCCCAGCCTCCACCACTGTCAATCTTTCACGCAAAACGTGAATCTCCTATCGAAGTCCCTCATCTGCTATCCTACGGACTACTCGTCCTCTTCCTCTTCCTCTTCCTTCAGCTTCCACTTCTTCCATTTGTTCCAACTCAAGAAACTAGCTCTGATACCACTTTTGATGGCCTCCTGTCATTCCCAATGCAACCACAGGTGACAAGACTTGGCGCTTTAAATATATTAACTATTGACTTAAATGCCTGGGTACGTTTAACAGATATTTTATTGGGATGTTTAACTAGTAACGCCGGTTAGGGTTTCCACCTGCCGGTTCCTCTCGCACGGGCACTTACCTTTTGTCAACCCTGTCCCGCTCATTTGTCATTTTACACTCTGCCACGCCGAATGTTTGCTCTGCTCTGTGGGAACTCTTGTTACTCCGTCGTTCTGGTTTTTCAACACTAATTCTATGGATGCCTTCGGTCCTCTGTGGCTATGGAGGTAGGGTTACAGTGCCCTGTAGAGACACCCTCCGCTCTGCACAGTGTTAATACGTTGATTTATGGTTTGTTAGATAGGATTTTCTATTTATGTGTTGTTTCTATTCGTTTAATTGATGAGCTCATTCCGTGACAGGGTTTCCTCCAAGCTATCGCCCTTCAACTCGACTGCCAAGGTAAATGCTGGTTCTTTGCTAAACTTATTTATCCCTTATCTCTCCGACCCTAACGCCTTTGCTACTGGTCTTCAGGGTATGGTGGTCATTTCGTTTTCTCGACTCCGCCTCCTCAGCTCCAGGTGAGGTTCTGCACTCTAATCCTCATCCGGTTGTTGTTTTAAATGATTATTTGTGACTGTATTGGCACTAATTCGGCTCTTATTTCGTTGCAGGTGGCTCAATGTAGCTGCTCTCGGTAGATTGAAGCCTCCGCGGCCTCTGGAAATCACTCGAACTCTCCAGCCCTTTCCTACCGGTAGGGTCTTTCCATATTAGTTTGCCATAGAGTTCTGTGACTCGTTTTGTTGTTAGTCCGTCACCTGAGCGATGAAATAGATAGTATTTTTGTCTGTGTAACCCTCCTTCAGTCCTGTACGTTGGTCTTCGGTCCTCGTTCTGTAATATTGCTACTCAGTTGTTGAAACCCTTGTTCTGTAAGATGGGTATCTGGTGGCTTCAAGTCCTCGTCCTGTATGTCGATATTTGGCTAACTTTGTAAGATGGGTATTCGTTGCTTCGAACCCTCATCCTGTAGTTTTGTTGTTAGTTAATAGAACCCTCATTCACGTTGTTTCTGCTCGGTGCTTCCTTACTATGGTAATTATTTGGATTATGTCTGTTTGTATCATTTACCTGTTCGAAACTCTGTTTCGAGGTTCTGGTTTTTAATGAAGTTCTTGTTCGAAGGAGCGTGAGACGCCCTGGACTGTGTATACTTTGTTTATAACAGTTTAATGAAACGATACAGCTTTATTTGATTTCACTTCGGCATTTGTTTATTTCATAAATAATTTGAGGGTTATATGGGTTACCTGAAGTTTGTCTGTGCTCGCAATTTATCGTTCTCCTCTGTCTGGAAGTGATGTCTATATGTCCGCGCTCTGCTCTTCTCGTTAATTCTCTCTGTCTTATTATTCCAACGTAAATTAGTTACACAGAATTATGTATTGATGCATGAAATTTGTCTGTACAGTGGTGATTCAATAGAGAAAATAAAAATAAATGTTTATTTCGAAATGACTGTATATTTCGTTTTTCTGTCTGAGGAATCCCTTACATTGTTTGTCTTTTTCCTTTTAATCGCCTAAGGCACAACCGTTCTTTGTTCAGGTAGAACTGCCCCAACAGAATTGGGTAACTGTCCACCAATTTCTAACTGTTCCTAACTAACACAATTCATAAAGATACTAATTAACTATCAACCTATTTTACTGTTACTAATTCCTATTTAAAAGAAACATTTCACAACTTTAATTGACCTAGTCCTAACGACCTTCTGAAAAATAAAACAAATAAATAAAGTAAAATAACTGACAAGTCTAACACCTGTCCAGCTATGCATGTTTGATTGTGTGTTCTTGTCTCTCCATGAGACCGTCAACCACCTTCTGTCTTCTCGGAGCTGGATGCTCCTGCATCATGGGTGCTCTGCCAATAGCTCCATATCCAAGTGCTCTACCAACAACACCATAGCTCCCGAACGGAGTCCATGTGCTGGTCTATCACTGTAGTTCTTGAAAAACATAAAGAAAATCAAGACAAAGATGAACATTACACAGAGGCAAAGGTGAGCTCGTTATGTGTCTTTGTATTGGAGATGATTTTTTCATCTTAACAGATGCTTTTGTTTCGCTTTGCTTTCATTTTAAGATGATTTCCTTTCATTTTAACGTAGATAAGTAAAGTTGGTTGTTGTTATGCAAACTACAATTTTGACACGGTAGAGCATGTTTGACACGGCAAGGACGATCAGGCATGGTTTGACACGACAGGCATGGTTTGCCATGGCAGGGATGACTTGTCTCCAGACTGAAATGTACTAATACCCCACTGAAATGTACTAATACTCCAGTAGCAGTTGTTTATGAGCTAGTATTTAATGTTATGACAACTAATGCTTACATTAGTTCACTAGTTTTAAAATGACAAGCAACCAGTTTCATAATGTCGAGCAAAGATAAATATATGATATGGTTTTGACTCCCCACCTTGGGAAGTGGCCAAATAAGACTAAAAAATAGAATGCAGTGTAAAATATGTAAAATATGCAATGTCGACCTAAAAACAGTTGTACTAATACTAACTTCGAAATTTCGGTTACTATACTCCCATGCCATTGCCATGCCATCGCTGGCTAGCAAGGGCTAATAATGTGATTGTTAATGTGGCTAAGAGAGATAATTGTGGTTACAACAACTCCATGTTAATAATTCAATGAACTTAAATTTTTCATGCTTATATTGAGGGAGTGATATTAGGAAATAATGCTCGTGTTTCTCAAATGTATGATATAAAGAGGCATTTTTAAACAATAGGAACGAGGGAATATTACTATGGATAGCTGCATAAAAATTAGAGATTGAACTATTGTATATTTTGTTATGGGCAATTTTAAAGTGGATTGGAGATTTTAGGAATTTGAAGGACGAGAAAAAGGTTAAATAATTGATTTAGTTTTTCTTGTTAAATTATTGAATATTTATAAAATCTACAATCAAATTAATTTTAGCTATTAACATATGATGTAGATGTAATTTTTTTATAGTAAATATGGTGTAATTACTTTCCATATAGCATTGTAAGAAGAATGTTTTGAAGTTTTGGATTTTTTTAGTTTAAGGAGAAAACATATAAAAAAATATCAGGTAGGAATATTATAATAAATAATGATAATATTAATTATGTTCATAGGCATGTCTATTTTGGAATAGGGCTTTTCATAATGTTCATTTAATTATCAATAACTATTAAATAGATTAGAGATTTAACTTCCATAGAATATTGGTAGAATATTCTAATAGTATTCACAAATCAAAGATCGATATTTTGTTTTCAAAGCAATTATGCCATTTTTCTTACCATTTAAATCAAATTGATTAATTAAAAAAAGTCAAATGACTAAGTTTCATGGAATGAGATATGGTTTTTGGACATGTTTTATTCATAAACCATAGTATGACCTATAATATTGTTAAAAAGTCTAAATAACCATTAAGAATCTCCTTGATAAAGTAGTGATGAATCACCATGGTTAAGATCTTCAATATAAGGTTTGTTAAATTTATATAAATTTTAGGTTATAAATCATTTTTTATAAATATAATAATAATATTTAAATTTTATGATTTATTTTTATTTTCAAACAACATTAAGTGTACATGAAATAAACATTTTCATATTTATAATGCATTATAAAGTTGTGCTAGTTAACTTGAAATTAATGGATGAATCTGCACAATTAAACTCAATATAAACATATTTTCCAAATGTTAAACTTGAAAATAAGTATTTCCAATATTATGATAGATTATAAGTTTGTGTTAATTAAATTAAAATTAATAAATTAAACTACACATTTAAACTCAATTTATCTATATATAAACATATTTTCAAATGTTAAACTTGAAAATAAGTATTTCCCATATTATGATAGATTATAAGTTTGTGTTAATTAAATTAAAATTAATAAATTAAACTACACATTTAAACTCAATTTATCTATATATATCATTACCATATTCAATTAGTATCCAAAACGCTGAATTTTTCTCGAGCTGTCATTTGGTGGTGTCATTGGATTTATTGGTGCGTTTTATTTCTGAGACTCATTCCCATATTAAATTAGTATCCAAAACGGTATCCATTCCGTATGGTTTAATGAATACGAGGAATTCTAATGTTAAAAATTACCATATATTTTTCCAAGTTATTGATAAAATATAATCAGCATTGATCAGACTACATGATCGAAAAGAGGCGATAATATTTTTTTGTTTTATGTGTAAATGCCAACTATCAAATGAAAAATCAAATTGACCCGACAGAGATGTGAACAAACCTGATGGTTTTGAGGCCATCACCTAAAAAACATTGTCATTAACCCTCTAAGCTAACAAAACTAAAGAAACACAAACTCTGGCATTAAACACCAACACTACTATTTACTGGTTCAATCCTGACTCCATCCAAAAACAGCCCAGATTTCTGATCATTTGACTCCACTTCTCTCATACTAAATTTACACTCCATGTCAGAAGGACCATCTTCTCCTTCACTTATTTTCACCATGAATTCTCCTGCCACTATTTCTATCCATTCACCATCGTCATAAAAAATATAATCATAATCATAATTATGATCAAAATTTTGTGATTCTTCTTCATTTGGGTCTTTATGAGCCTTTTTCCTTTTCATGAATACGCGGCTGGATTCCCTTTCTTGTCCATCCGGCCCTGTAACTGAAAACCTAATTGGTAGTGCACTCCAGCCATAGGAATGCTCTGCAAATTTAAGTACAAACACCACTCTGTATTGGGTATCCACAGACAAAAGCCTGCAGTCGAATTGGCCAGAGACATCGAACCACCAAACCATTATTAACTCTGCAAGCACCCTGAATCTGAACCCACAACAAGAACATGAACAGGTTTAATGTCATGACCAAGATTAAACATACTATTTAATCCCGACATACCATTTAATTCTAATTCTAATCAGAGCTGTCATGATAGAGTTGGGCTAAATTTAGGAGAGTGAGTCAGTTAACTTAGTCTACTCAAGTAGAGTAAGTTTAGTAAGTTCGAGTTAACTTATATTTTGGGGAAAAGTCTAATTTAGAGTGTGAATGTTGAGTTATTTTAGGTACAGCTAGTCTAAAAATAATAAATATTCTTCCCTGGTTTATTGTAATAATCAAATTTAGTTGATCCATTAAAAAAAAACTAAATATAATGTGTTTTGTGTTTTAAATTTGTATTTTGCTTCTTCTATTTTTCTAACAAATTAGTATGAGACAGTGCAATTTAAATTTCTATTATCCATTCAATAATTAAATTAAAATTATAAAAAACTTAGTTTGAAATACACAAGGTTATCCACTTAAAAAACTTAGTTTGAAATACACAACCTTGTCCACTTAATAAGATTGATACTACACCTGGAGTCGCCTCTGGAAACCCAACTCCAATAGCGTTGGTCGCTGCCCCATTTGATGGATAATTCCGTCGCAGATAACATGTAACCGATCTTCGCTGTGGATTGTTCCAGCCAAAATCTCTGTGTTTGGTCGAGGAGAATATTAAACAATGAATGGATGGATGCCATTTTGTTAGCCGAATTTGGCAACCAAACTCAATGTTTACGAATGAATGATTCCAGAGACAATAGGGATATTATGTGTGTATATATATACCTGGGTGCCCTTGTCTATCAGAATAGAATTGCAGAGACGAAAATATAGCTCTTTCCTTGAAGCAAATGCGACGGGAGTGACGGCCTTGGGTAGGATCTGGTAGACTTGTTGAGGAATGAATTTGTGCCAAAGGGAGTCGCTATCGGCTGCAGATGTGAACAGTCTGGAGACGGCTGAGAATCTGCAGACGTCGCACGGAGTAGTGAAGGAGAGAATGGCGGATATACAGCTCTCTGGCAACTCCGGCAGATCGATCTCACTTGAATTCTCCATGTTGCTCGCCTTGGCTCTCATCAGCAGAAGCACTCCTTATGCAGAAACTACTGAATGACAAACTCCAAATAGGGAATGAACGTAGAATTGTGTGGTCAAAAACATATAAGGTATGATTTTTCTGGGATCACGCAGCATCCGTGATGGCCGGATGATGCGCAAGGATTAGTGGCAAGCACGATTGGAATTTAAAACCGAAGCGGTCAGTCAAATTTGACGGTTTCCACACTTTCGTTACCCGTTCTCACAATTTTAAAAAACAATGTTAAGCGGTTGCATTGTGGCGGGGGATGTGTAATGGATAAACATCTATGAATTCTCTGGGTAGTGGATTGGGAAAAACAGTATAATTTTATATGGTAAACTTGGCAAAATAATGCATTAGTCAACATGCATGCTTTGTTTTCGTCGTTTCTTCATTACGGTCGACATGGTTTGTTATGTGCTGAAATCTAAAACCAAACCAAATTTCAGACATTTGCCAGCGCTCCAAGGTTATTCGCTGGTTTTGGGGTAATTGTGTCAATGTTAAAATAATTTGACATGCCGTCAAAATTGACTTTTTACCGTTGACTTAAGCAAATGGCCATCCAGAACAGTTACCGACTGAAGGGTGCATCATGTAAAATTCTTTATCATTGGTCACACTATCAATCCTTTTAAATTGAGTGTGATTTAGGATGTTTTTATATAAAAATAAAATTCTACATAAATTTAATTAAAATTAATTTTTTTTATCTTTCAAAGAATCTCTAAATTATATAAATTTTATGAGATGTAATAATGTCATACTATTATTATATTATTTTTATATTATGAAAAAATAATAAATTATTAATTTATAAAAATATTTTTTATCCAAATTGTATATAAATTTTACCTATTTAAATTTAAAAAAATTGATTTTTATATAAATGAAATATTTTAAAAGAATTTAAATTAAAAACTAATTATTATAATAAAAAAATGTATTAAAAAAATAAATAATATTAATTGAACTAAATTGTATAACAGAAAATCAATTAAACATACGTATTGCTATAATATTACTATCTCATAGGTAAATTTATATTTCTAAATAAATATAGATAATATTTATACTTAATGTTTTTTATCATTCTTTATTTTATTCCTTCAAGAACTTAATTAATATTTGCAATTTATATTTGGAGGAAGATGTTGTATAGTAAATAATGTTAAAAATAATTATTCCACAGAACAATATTTAAGGGAGATGAATACATCATCTATTAAACATTAATTTAATATATATATATAGTAATATAAATATATATAATGTTAATAGATGAATGTGACTTATATATATATATATACACACTTAAGCCACCAATATATATGGTGCTTAAGTCTATATATATATATATATATATAGACTTAAGCCATCATATATATATGGTGGCTTAAGTCAATATATACATATATAGATATATTGACTTAACCCACCACAAATTACATTTATATGTTAGACGAGGCATAATCAATTATTAACTATCATGTATGACTTATATACAACCTTTCTAAATGCCATTACCAAATTTATAAGAATACAATAGTTTGGACTTTAGATGCTATGTACTATTTGTATAATGATTGTAGTGGGATTTGGTTGTCACAGCATTTACTTTACAATCTTTACATCCCTGGAATATCCTAAATTTCTTTTAATAATATACACAAATAAAAAATTGGGAGTGATCTCCAAAAAGTATTATGTAGTTTTTCCTTTTAGTTAAATTTATTAATTAATAAAGATGTCATATGAACAAGTGTCTAAAGAAATGATTTATGGTTTTTGGCCTTGGGTATTGATAAGCCATAGTATTGGCCCATGGTATTGTAACAAAGCCTATTTAAGATTAAGAATCTCCATGATGAAGTAAGAGTAAATATCCATGCTTAAGAATTTTGTTACATGGTTTTTTAAATATATAAATGTTTAAGTTCTATATTAATTATTTTTATTTTTATAATAATAATAATAATAATAAAGATCTAATTTAATTTATTTTTATGATATTTTTAATTACATTGAAGATGTTCCCTCTGTGGAGTTGGTTGGGAAAACACTGTTTGTACCAACCAATCCCATCCCTCCATTTTCATCATACTCCAACCAATTATTTTCCAACACATGGTAGCGATTCATCCGGTTTTTTGTTATGGTACTGGGAACATAGAAGGGTGATCCATGACACATCGATTCAAGTCCTCCATTCTTTGTTACTTGGAACCAGCTTCATCCTCCATCGTCGCGACTGCCCCCAAACTCCCAATTCCCGCCTATAGAAAATTCACCCTCCACCCTTATAAACCCTCAACGAGCACTATTCCATAATCCTTACTCCTAAGCCTCCCAAGAAATATAAATCTCTCAAGAACCTATTGTCTACAGGGATCAAACTCTTGACCTCATCATCAACTGTTACACCATCTTGTGATTTAGTCATAGATTGTACTTCAGCTCAATTTTTGGTTCAGTGAATAGGGTGGCTTTATCCACATTGGAAATCCTATAAGATAAAAACTACCCTTGGTCAAATGTTTTAGGAAAAACGAGCACAAATGTTATACCATCTTGTGATTTAGTCATCGATTGTACTTCAGTTCAATTTTTGGTCCAGTGAGTAGGGTGGTTTTATCCACATTGGAAATCCTATAAGAGAAAAACTACCCTTGGTCACATGTTCTAGGAAAAACGAGCACAAATCATAGGAAACCCAAAAAATTTAATCAAATAGGGATTATGAGATTTTTTTGCTTCTATATTTAGTTTTTTAGAGTGAATTAAGATTTAAATATATTTTTATTTCTTTAGAAGAAAACATATTAATGGATTTGTTATCCTTCAATAAAAGCTTTGCTTATTAGGTCTTTTAGTTCCTATAACAAGGACTTGGACTTGTAGTTTTATCTATGATTTGTTTTTCAATATGAATATCTCTAATAATGACAACCACACAATTTGCTTTGCAGGATAATATGTACTACTAAATCATGATTCAAAGGCATGTGGACTTGGAAATGGTGAGGTTAAGGCTAGAGAAAGGCTCTTACTCTAGAAATGTAAAGTTTTTTAGGGATCTACTTCTTGTGTTCAAAAAATGCACTCATTTATTATCCAAGGAAATCACCAAAGTTTGCTACTACATATGGACTCTATGATTTTGCCACAAAGGATATGAAAAACATATTTCATATGGAGGCTCTATTCAAACAAGAAGGTCCCTCCATGAGAAAGAGAAAGCCCAGGAAGCTTTCAAAAATTTCCTTGTCAGATAAGACTAATCCTACTCCAATTGTTCCTGGTAGAAAGGGAAATGCAAAGACATCTCATGGTGAATATAAGATGGGTGGTGCAAAAGGTGCACAACCAACTTTGGAACAATCGTCTCCTTATGTCATTCAACTTTCAAGTGTATCAAGCCAATAAGGTGAAAAAATAAAATACGATGAAACAAAGGATGACAAGATTAAGGAAAACAAGATTGACGAACACAAAGTTGTTGAAATTTTTGTAGCTCCATCTATGACCCAGATTCTCGAGAAGTAGTGAGAATACAAACTTGATGCTGCCAAGGTAAGAACAACTACTAACTCATCCACAGGAAATGCCAAAGAACAGAGAAAATTAGAAAAATTTGTTGTGGAATCAAAGGAAAGAATAAGGGATACACAATATCTTAAGGAACCAATCATTACCTTTCTTAACAACCATCAAACAAAGAAAAGTAAAATCAACACTAAAATTAAATTGAAAAAGGGTTCCAAAAACAAGAATGACATGGAAAATAATTGCAGTGACCTTCTCGCAACTTTGAAGAGCTCCACCCACATTCTGGAGACAAACAAAATCTCGAGCAACATTTCCAAACGAATTAAGAGCTTGAACACAATTCAGAAGGAAAGGAGCTCAAGAAACACTCTTTGGAAAATTAGAATCCTCCTCTAAAACAACTATTAGCATCTACTACTACCACCAACACCACCCAACCAGAGCCTCTCTTTAAATGAGGAGTCGGAAGGCCACCAAAGCATGTTAAGGAGGCATCTCAACAATAAAAATCTTAAGAAATGGGACATAAACAACAAACAACTAAGCTAAAATTCCCAAAATCTAAGCTATTACTTCCAAGACCAAGAAAAAGATCTAGAAGTTGATCATGACGACCCTTTGGGTTTAAGATGAGGTGGTAGTACTGGACATCTTTTAATGACCATCTAGCTAGCAGGATTCTACAAATTCATATAGGATGGCTATCTTATTCACTCATCTAATGCTTCCGAGGTTTGAATTGTTACCACAATATCAAGATTCAGGTACAACAACATGAGCATTATGGTCAGTTCCTGCATCTTACTTATTTGTTTCGAAAGTTAGTCACTATTAGCATCCTTACAAAACGATTTTCTATCGCAAAGCATGCCTCATGTACATAGTAGGATGTAGCACGGGTGATTTGGTGTCCTGATTGTAATGAATATTGAAGCAACATGGTCAATCCATTGCTAGGTTTTGAGGCCTATGGAAATGGGAAGGTAGAGTGTGTAGATTCATATTCAATTTTATAGTTGGGAAAGTATGGATCATATCAAATTTTTATTACGTCGCAAGCCGTTTCCCTTTGAAATAAACTCTCCTCTCTGCCTTCCTGTCATCTTTATATGCCATAGGATTATATGTTAGATGATTGTAAAGATTTCAACCGTTAGATTAGAATGGTTACAAAAAATTAGTTGTTGAAACAGTTTGTGCACTGGTGTAATGGTTACAAATACCGTCTCCTCATTTCCAATGGATTGCAAGCCTTCCTCGACAAGCCCAAAGGATGTGTACATGATTTCAGAGCTGTGTGATGGGGGAGATCTCCAACATTTTATTGACGCACATGCCATTGTTCTTGAGAGACTAGAAGCCACAATAATCCAATCTCTTATTCAATCGCTTCAATACTTCCACTCATGGAAAATCATTCATAGAGATGTAAAGCCATGGAGTATTTTTATATCAAATGTTGGAAACAATGCACACCCCTGTACATGGGTTTTTAAACTTGGGAATTTTGATAGGTCAATTTGGAATGGTATGTTGCAGAAATTTTCTTGAAGATGTATTTGTAAATATTGCAGAGCCTTGTAGTATATTGATTGCTTATTTATTTTTGCAGGTTGTCAACATACAGTCATTGAATTCAATAGCATGGGGACATTGTTATATTTATCTCCAGAGATGTTGCGTGGAATTGGATACTTGTATGAGGTTGACATCTGGAGTGTAAGAGTGGTGTTGTACCGTATGCTCTTCGGCAGGACACCCTTTTTTGCAGTGAGCGATGTTGTGGTCATGTATGAGCAAATACAAAAGGCAGACCCAAAGCTGAGTTACCCCTTCTTGCCCTCCATATCGGATTCTGTGAAGGAACTCGTTCTTGGAATACAGCAGAAGAACCGCAGATGCCGATTTTCTTGTGATCAAATCTTGAGTGAGTTCTTATTTTCTTTGAGCTTTCTTGATATCCAAACTCTTTTCAGATTGGGTGAGGTACTAAATTACTGTTTAAATGTGATGATTGGAATGATATAGATGATCCCTCGATCTTGGATAATGTAAAATTGGACGTGGGTTCTGGCTCCACCATTACCACATATATTGTGTCTACCGGCGGGAAAGATGCTTCCTACCAATGAATAAATCGTTGGCATGGTGAATACAGATGATGAAGAATGACCAGGCTATAGTCTGTAAGAATGTAATTGAATCTTGCTTATATCGTTGCATATTGAGGTTTAACTATGAGTCAATTGTAGTCAATAGTTAGCCCATGATCTGCTTTGCTATACAATGTGCAAAGTGCATGCCATTGAAAGGATTTATATTATGTACATTTGAGTAAGTCATTGAATTATCTTTAAAAATTTTATGTTTAGGAATTGTTTTGAATTTAATCAAATAGAAAATCGAATGCTATCGAAGCAAACATGTGATGATTTAATCCGATATAATGTTTGAGAAATGGTTATTATTCTTCTGGTCTTCTATAAAGTGAAGCCGTCGGAGGTCAAGAGTATAGGAAAAGATCAATATGGACCGTATGCTAAAGTAGTGCCACGTTGATTGCCCAGGTTCAATATTAAACGGGCATGTCATTTTGAGGTTTAGAACATTCTAAATTTGCACATGTCCTCAGCCATAGAAAGAAACTTGTCCCAGCATGCTAACCTTCTAAGCTATTTTGCTTGCATGCCTTTTTCCAGCCATATCCACTACTAGGATTTGAAAATCTTGTAGATGGGTTTTTAAAGGCATGCCATGGTTTGCCTCTATCATTGAAAGTTTTTGGGGCACTTGTTTGTGGACAGGACAAACTTTACTAGGAAGAGCAACTGAATGGACTTCACCAAACATTACCTACAGAGATAGAAAGGAGCCTTAAAATTAGTTACGACTCTCGCAATCATGAGGAGCGACAAATATTTTTAGATATCGCCTTTTTTTCGATAGGAAAAGACAAGGATACATGGGTAAGAATATGGAGGGGTTTGGGATGGAAGGGTTTGGTAGGGTTTCAAAATCCGCTCAACAAGTGTCTTGTCGAGTTGGACGATGAAAATAGAATAAAAATACATGATCACCTCATAGATTTGGGAAGATCTATTGCGGATTGTCCAAAATTATTACCGCGTCGGCTTTGGCGACCGATAAAGAATCTTCATCTTCATGAGTTTTTGCAGCAATCATCCTCTGTAAGTGTTTGAGCCATCATAATTGTTGAATGTCTAAATAAATTTTGGTATTTTTTATTCAAAACAGTCCGCCACACATCATGTTAATAATATTTTATAGTTTTCAAACCACAAACAAGTGATAACAGAAGTGCACGGATTTGTGATGGCTCCTTGGTACACCTTTATTGGGGAGGATGAAGATCAGGAAGTGTTCCATTCAAAATTAGAATGCCCTTGAATACAAGTTCCAGTCAAGAGGTCTGTGGAATCAGGAAATTGCAACCTCTTGAAGCTGAAGGCAACTTTGAAAGCATCTTGACTTCGATGCGGTCACCAAAACTCATATGGCTTTGTTGGAATGTGTCAATCGACTCATCACTTCCTTCTTGGATTGCATTGCGCGATTTAAGAGTTTTAGAAGTGTTCGGTTGGGAATTGAAAAGATTGTGGCAATCTCGATCTGAGGTACATAAATTTAGATGCAGCAATTTGCAGAGTGAGAATCTTCCTATCTTTTGAATTTCTTATATAATCGAAATGTAATTAACATTGCAGGCACCTCTCCACTTGCAGGAATTAAATATTGAAGCTCCGCTTTTTGAGTTTCCAAAGTCATTAAGATCCTAAGATAAAAATTAGCCGTTAGTCAATTTAGCCGTTGGAGACTCTGCTCAGACTATTTAACATGCTAAGTTGGATCGGTTTCTTCAACTTGTCTTGACGATGAACCACACTAGTTGGTTCGAAACACTTTGACAAATGAATTCTTATGTGATTTACTCTGAAGAATCTCTCAAAAATTAGTCATTAAGGTCGCTAAAGCACCTAGAAAATATTGTACTGAATTATCCGCGATTGTTGACATATGCAGATGTAGCAATGCTACCAGAAGAATTTTGTTATCTGAGCTCCTTGAGATATCTAACCCTCACAGGGTTCCCGAAATCGCAACTTCTTCCAATTTTATTTGGGAATCTAAAAAAGCTCGAATACTTCCATCTGTCCAAGTGCAGAAGTTTGGAAATGCTTCCAAATTCTTTTGGTAATTTGACAAATCTTCAACACATCAATCTGACAGACTATGGAAGTTTGAAAATGCTCCCAAATTCCTTTGGGAATATGGTAAATCTCCAACACGCCAATCTTTCTATGTGCAACAATTTGGAGATGATTCCAAATTCTTTTGGGAATCTAACAACTCTCCAACATATCAATCTCACACTGTGTGGAAGTTTGAAGATGCTTCCAGATTCGTTTAAAAATCTGAGAAATATCCAAACTGTGAATTTGACATTGTACAAAAGTTTGAAGATGCTTCCAATTTCCTTCGGAAATTTAAAAAATGTTCAATACATCAATATTTCTAGGTGTAAAAGTCTAGAAATGCTTCCAAGCTTTCAAGGAAACCTATTGCAACTTAGACATCTACATTTGAGTGATTGTTTGAATTTGACTCTTTCCACACTTGGAGATATCACTACTCTTGAATGTTTAGATCTATTAGGTTGCCTCGAAATGGAGTTATTTCCTTCCCAGGTTGGAAGTCAACCGTCTTTGAAAAAGTTAAATACACCCTCTAATCTGGTTGCCTGAATCTCCCTCGTGTAGAATGGTTTCCACTAGGTGTACTATATTAGTGTTGGAAACTGATGTTGATTGTCCCCACAAAGGCCAGAGTTGGGCTAGAGTAGGACCTTGAAGGAAACTCATAGCCATTGCTCCACCCACACAAATTACAGTTCCCAGAATTTTGGCTCTGCTGCGAATAAACATAGCATCTACTTTCTCCATCCTACACATTTGACACTCACATTAGATTCTGGTCATAATAAATCTAAATGATATAATCAACTCCAAATGAAATCATAAAATAGGTGAACAATTATAATCTCAAAATAATTTGTTGACCATTAGTAACCTAAATCAAAATAAATTGTTCAAAGTTTCATTTCATTAACCTAAATCAAAGAATCTCCTCCAAATTTCAACTATGTGAACAGTTATAATCTCCTTCCAGTTTAAAAAGTTATAAGATAAACAATAGAAAATCTTTTAGCTTTTTAATAACTTCAACTACATGTAACCTCAATCATTAACATTCACTACCAAAATACAAACGATTTATATTTCATTAACCACACATTCAAATGATTAACCACACATTCAAAGTGAGTGTTGAGTTCCTGATTAACCACACATTCATGTAAACGATTCATATTTTATTAACCACACATTTAAAGCACATTCATGCAACCACACATTCAAAGTGAGTGTTGAGTTCCTGATTAACCACACATTCATGCTTACGATTCATATCTGATTAACCACACATTCAAAGCACATTCATGCTAATTAACCACACATTCAAAGCACATTCATGCAAATGATTCATCACTCAATGCAGAGTTAAATTTTATAGCCACTCACTTATGGATCAAAAGCATGATGAATTTAAAAACTCTTAGCTGTTGGATGTAAAAAATAGGATTGAAGTCTATTCTACATGTTAATGGGTATTTCTATCAATCCAATACATATATGAAGTTTATAAACACCACTAATGGATCAAAAGTAGTTACACATGCCAAGGCGAATCAAGTGCCATATATTTGAACTCAAAATCTTTGATCAACAAACTTTTTATTTCAGAGCTTTTCAACTGCAACTAGGAAAAGCTGCTGTAGTAGAAAATATTTCCCCTCTTTATATTTGGTGACTCACTACAGCATAAAGAGAAAACTCCATTAGTGTTGCAGGGCTTCAAATCTGAGGAAAAGAGTTAGACAAATGAGCAAATGATTTGGACAATAGATCTGCGGATCCCATGCTTTCATCCATAATGATTTAATTTCTGCATCACTGAATTTCTAATGAAAGAATCTCAAATATGTATCAACATTCTGGAGATAAGCCCATTTGATCTGCAAGTCATTCATTGTACTCTCAAATGATTTGCAGTTGCAAGAGAAGAGGAAGAGGAAACAACAAAATGGTTGAAGGATTTAGGGGATCCTAACACTGATCTAATGGATTGGGCGAGGGAAGAGGCAATGGCTGCCTTCACCTGCCCTCTTTTGAGGATGTTCCTCATCGATTGAGTAGCAGTAGCTATAGGCATCTAGGTATTTATGTTTTGGACTGAATTCAATCGATTAAGCGGTTAAGGAAGATAACAGGCAGTGAATCCTTGAAATATTGAATGAATGGAGTGCATAAACAAGGGAGAGATGGCTTAGAGAAATGAGATGATAACGAGTATTTAAGCCTTTTTTAGACTTTACCCTACTCTAGTAACTAGCACACCCTTCACATGCTAGGCTACATTACAAATAAGTCAAAGTGCAGAGGATAAATTGAGGAAGTAGTCTACAAGCCCTTGGTGACTGTTTTTAGCTCTGATTATTCCGTTCATGAAATAAACTAGCATAGATTTAGATTTATTAACACTGGGAATATTATTCAATGACATTGAATATTGACCTTATTTTATTTAATAATCATGGACATATTTCCCAGGCTTGCTATAGAGGAACTACCTTTTCTGTATACAATGTTAAAGAAAATGCAGATTACTTTGCAAAAACACTCAAATTGCATGAATTTTAATTCACAAAAGACCAAAACCTCTGTTATTTTAGTAATAAGTTCAATCCAAGTAAAACCCAAATTTATTACCAAACCAACCTGGGCTATAATTAACACAAACTCATCTGAGGGTTTACTGAATCTAAAGTTGATGTCACACTTGGGTTTGATTGGGCTTGTAATAATGTCTATATATTCAATGCACCTTTATGTACAATCTAGATTCCATACATCATTACATAAGCACATTCCAATAAAAGATTTCATATCTCATTTCCCCTCCAATCTTTAGACTCTGCCTTGTTTCTCTCCCTTGTAACTTCATTTCCATTCATCCCAATTTCATTTTAACACAACTCACATGCAAAATATTACAAATAAATTTCCACACTTAATTTACATATTACAAATCCTAACAAAATATACATTTTCCAGGTTCATTACTGCTTCTTCAGGGCTTTGATGCCTCCAACAAATTTCGATGCAACTTCAAATATGGAATGACAACTACAATGTTCTTCAGAATATTATATTTCTTCTCTAACCTCTTCCGTTACAATTTACTACTTGTATTTTCCAACTGAAACTTGAAAAAGGATGTTTCAAGATGAAATACCATTTTGATAGTTTATGTCTTTACAACCAATTCATTATCAATGGGTTTTAACATATTTTTCAAAAAAAATCAATTTATTTTAATGAACATAATACATGTTTTAAATATATCTTGATATTAATTAAATTTTTCATTTAAATAATGATTTCTTAAATAACCTTATCCAAATCGATATAGATACCCAGTTGTTGTTCACCTAGATTCATTTGTTTACCTTCACCTTCAACTAGGCAATCTTTATCGAGATACAAAGGTGTTTAAACAACTTCAATGGCTGTTTATGACTATTTTTATTCCATTTTATAGCCACTTTAACCCTCGAATAGGGTTTTAGGCATGTCTTCCTTAATTGAAACTAATTATCATCGACTTGTTCACCTGGATTGATTTGTTTACCTTCACCTTCAACTAGGCAATCTTTATCGAGATACAAAGGTGTTTAAACAACTTCAATGGCTATTTATGACTACTTTTGTTCCATGTTATAGCCACTTTAACCCCCGAATAGGGTTTTAGGCATGGCTTCCTCAATTGAAACTCATTATCATTGACCCTTGCTTTCAAAAATGCCCATTCACATTTCAATAAACCTCCACACTGTATGCCTTACGGCGTTTCCTTTGCAACATTAGATGTAAATGCTAGTGGATAAACATCTATGAATTCTCTCGGTAGTGGATTGGAAAAAACAGTATAATTATATGGTAAACTTGGCAAAATAATGCATTAGTCAACCTGCATGCTTTTTTTCCGCCGTTTCTTCATTACGGTCGACATGCTTTGTTATGTGCTGAAATCTAAAACCAAACCAAATTTCAGACATTTGCCAGCGCTCCAAGGTTATTCGCTGGTTTTGGGGTAATTGTGTCAATGTTAAAATAATTTGACATGCCGTCAAAATTGACTTCTAACCGTTGACTTAAGCAAATGGTCATCCAGAACAGTTACCGACTGAAGGGTGCATCATGTAAAATTCTTTATTATTGGTCACACTATCAATCCTTTTAAATTGAGTGTGTTTTAGGATGTTTTTATATAAAGATAAAATTCTACATAAATTTAATTAAAATTATTTTTTTTATCTTTCAAAGTCTCGAAATATATAAATTTATGAATGTAAATAAATCATTAGTATTATATATTAAATTTAATATATAGAAAATAATAAATTATTAATTATTAAAAATTTTTATCCAAATTAATATATAAATTTACTATTAAATTAAAAAATTTGATTATATAATAAAAATGAAATATTTAAAAGAATTAAATTAAAAAAAATTATTATAAAAAAACAAAATGTATTAAAAATGAAAATTATTAATTGAACTAAATTGTATAATAGAAAAATCAAAATCATAAACAAGGTATTATATTATATATATAAAGCCAAGGGTAAAATTATTTCTATAAATATAGAAAATATTTATACTTTAAAGTTTTTCATTTTTATTATTGCTTTTGTAAGATCTTTGCAATTATATGGGAAGAAATGTTGTACAGTAATATTATGTTAAAAATAATTATTCCACAGAACAATATTATGAGGAGATGTTTTCTGATAAGGTAACACATTCATTATATTAAACATTAGATATATAAATATAATAATGTTAGGGATAAATGTGACTTTATATATATATATATATATATATATATATATATATATATATAGACTTAAGCCACCACAAATTACATTTATATGTTAGACGAGGCATAATCAATTATTAACTATCATGTATGACTTATATACAACCTTTTTAAATGCCATTACCAAATTTATCCGAATACAATAGTTTGGACTTTAGATGCTATGTACTATTTCTATAATGATTGTAGCAGGATTTGGTTGTCGCAGAATTGACTTTACAATCTTTACATCCCTGTGTATTAAACATATGGGTACATTGTTGGCCTATGCACTAAATGTTTACAGGCCATAACCTCGAATCTCGCTCAGGAAATGCGTGTATTTAGTGCTCTGGCTGTCCGGGTCCTGGTGGCTGCCTGAAGGTGATCCATCTGTCCCTATCCAACCTAACCCTTGGGATCAGGCTCCTCCATCGATGATTCACCATGGCCCACTGGATCGAACGGTCCTTAGGTTATCCATCCTTCATTTCTTGACAGTGTGGTTTCAATGTGTCATTGTTTCACTCCGGAATTCTCGAGGGGTTATGGCTCTGCTCTGTCTTGTGGTGTTTGTCTTCACCTGCAATCGGGTTCGTTGGACTATTCACACTGTGTTCCAGCATCTTGGATTACCCTGATGAACCCGAAACTGCTTCAACGCTCTGGAACTCTTTCTACGGAGGCAGGGTCTTCAATATTCCCTTTGAAGGTAAGCTTTCAGGTCCTCTTTTCCGCATAGTCGCCTTTGTTTATCAGGTTTTAGCGTGTTTATTACAATTTCTATTTTCTTTGCATGTTATAATACAAATTTTTTGCTATGGTTTAAGTTCTGGTTTCGAGGACGAAAGATTCAACCTGATGCTCTAACAAACCCTTCTTTTGACTTCATCATCCGCAACAAGCTCCGGGTATTATGATTCTCTGCAAATCTTTCTAAGGTAGGGTTTTATGGTCAGGCCACCGAGTCTAAATGATAGTGATGAAAGTTCTAGATGGGTCTTTTGAGACCACTGGAGTTGTGGATCCTCTGATAGTTTGTTTGTGTTTCCTTCCAGAAGTTTTGTTTGAGGCCCTTTGAAAAAAAAGAGGCCTACGGATTCGGCCGAATGTTGAAGGTTTTTAGCAAGGATCTTCAGGCCGCCATTCCTAATATTATGTTGACAGTTGGAACATTTAAAATGTATGACTGGAGTTCTAATGATATGAGGGTTTCATAGTTTAATTGTTGAGTTTTGGTTGTTTTCCTAGTTTTATTCAAACACAGAGTTTGGAATCTGAGTGTTATCCTTCCTCAATTTCTTCAGAGTGTTTGGTTTACACTTCGTTTGATACAGAGCTATAATGTGGCTGAGAAATGTATAATTTGTTTTGCATTGAATTAGTCCCAGATCAGTAAAATATCAGTTTATTTTGACTTCAAAGAAAATGCTTTACTGGTTTCTTTAGAAGTTCGAAATGCTACGATCACTGATATCTCGCTAAGACTGTAATCTTCTTTTTTTATTGAAAATTTCTTGAAGTCAATGCTTCTATCTTACATAATTGAGTTCGTGAGTTCTGTTATACTCTTGATTGTCACCGTGGCTATTCAAAATTAATGTGTATATTTGTTGCATCAACTATGGTTTTAATGCATGTAAAGATTTATGGTATGGAATCGTGAACAATATAGTACCTGCTGATCTTTAATTATGCATGTTTGTTTTATCTATCATTGTTTGAAGTTATTTTCAATTAATAGATTACTTTAAATGCTTTTCCTGAATTAGATAAGATACAATATAAGGAATTTTATCCTATCTAATATTGTAATAGTCCTGTTTACACGAAATGCTTATCTTTTTCCAATTTGCTTATCCTTCTAATTTCTTTGCTAAATCTCATGATATTCTTAATATAGTTTCTTTTTGTGAATGTAATAAGGTTTTTTTTCCTTATTTTTTTATTATTCTCTTGAAGAATTATTTCAAAATAAAATATGAAAAACCCTAATGACATATGTCAATAAATAGGAAACATTTCCTATAATTCTTACACAATAATTTACAAATATATCTCTAAAAATTTAGCCAATCTCCTAGCTAATGTTCTTAGATTCAACGAATAACTTATACAAGCAATTCTTTACTTATCTATTTACGTTGTCTAGGACTGAGTGTGGTATAAGATTTGCACTTTACTTTTCCTCCCTCCCATGAGATTACCTACTTTGGTAAATCCTCCCCCCATGCTACTCCTAATTTCAGGAGTTCTCTCTCTCCTGAGAGACTTTAATGTTTACCAGCTATCTGGTCTTAACTAGACATAGCCATTATAAACTACCTGACCTTTCAACACAGTCCCCTTTTCTCCTTCTGATCTGAGATCCTTATCCTCTTGATCATTTTAGAAAAAATACTCTAGGATTTAGTTTTGGAATAGATAACTATCTCCATAACTAATTACCTAGTAAAACAGTATTTACCCATAACTCCAAAATTTATTCTTCCATAGTTAAATTCCAAAATAGTTTATAATTCAAACAAATAGTAATAGTCTATTTGGTTGTAGTAAATAAAATAAATATTTACATTAATGGGGGATATTACATCTTCCCCCCTAAAATGGAACATCATCCCAATGTTCTCTTCCTACAAATAGACCCAGAAAGTTTTCTCTCATGACCTGTTCATCCTCCCAAGTGGCCTCTTCTGGCCCATAGTGCTACCACTGCACTTTAACCTGGGTGATAACTTATTTCCGCAACGTTACTTCTCTCTGATCTAGTATAGCCGGAGGTTCGACCAAGAACTCACCTACCGATTCGACCTGAACATAGCAACAAAAAGTGTTAAGTCATTAACTAGTTATTTAACAACATTTGTAAAGAATATCGATATATATATCTTACCTGTATGTATTTCCATTGGATTATGTGGTTAATGTCATACACATATTTCTTAAGTAGATAGACATGAAGGAGATTGTGTGCACGAATATGATTTGGTAAGGCAAGTTGATAAGCCACCGGTCTGATTTGAGCTAGGATTTGAAACGACTCACAATATCAGGGTGCTAGTTTAGCACACTCGACCCATTATAAGGTGTTTTTCTTGGCTCTCACTCGAATGTAGACATGATCTCCTACCTGGAATTCTCTGAAACTTCTCTTCTAATTGGAAAAGTTCTTATGTCGGTCCTGAGCAACCTTTAAATTAAAGTGTACCTTTTTCACCATTTCCTCCATTCCTTCCAATATGTCTAGCCCTAGTAACAGCTTGTCCTCTAGTCCAATCCAACTTAAAGGTGTCGTGCACTTGCGTCCATATAAAACCTCAAAGGGACTCATCTGAAGGGATGCATGGTACCCATTTTTATATGCAAACTCTACCAGGTGTAAATAATCTTCCCATTTTGTGGGCTACTACATTACAGACATTCGCAACATGTCTTCAACAACTTGATTCACTCTTTAAATCTACCCATCCATTTGTGGATGGTAAGCTGTACTGAAGTGCAGTTGCATGCCCAATCCTTCAAAGAGGGATTTCCAGAAGGCTGATGTAAATTTTACATCTCGGTCGAAATAATGATCTTAGGGATTTTGTGTAGTTTAAAAATGTTCTGCATAAAAATATTAGCAATTATACTTCTCTATAAGTTGATTGAACAGGTATGAAATGAGAAGATTTTCTCAATTTGTCCACCACCACCATGATGGAGTCATATTTCTTCCTCGATTTAGGTAACCCAGTAATAAAGTCAATAGATATGGTTTCCCATTTCCATTCTCGGATAGGTAGAGGGTGAGGTAACCCTGCTGGATGTTGTTTCTCAGTGTTAGGCCCCTATGCTACTAGTGTAACCCCTTATTGTTATTAGTACAACCCACTTATTATATTGATGTGCCCATGTAGTTCCCATATTGTTACTATTGTGCCCCATAGAAGCCCACTATTGTTATTATTGTGCCCTTACATTATTATTGTTATGTTGGCTGTGATTCTGTTATGACCTCTTAGACTCCTATATATAGAAAGGAGGTCTTTTCATTTGTATCATCCAAGAATTGTTCATTTATGTAATGTAAAGGAGGTCGCCCCCTCAAAGAGGTTGAATTCTAAGGCGTTGATCCATCTCTTCTATCTTTTCTTGAGCTGGTTTCATAACATTTGGTATTAGAGCTTTGGATTCTAGGGTTTCGCTACTCCAAACAGGTCATCGTGACATTTTCACTATAAATTTTTTTCTGCG
>APFE031491344.1:0-12584 GCA_000404065.3 Pinus taeda | reverse complement strand
TGTTCAAAAATAAAAAATGAACATCAAATCAAAAATTATCTTTTGTGATGGCCATTCATCATGACATCTGCTTGTTGCAACATCAACGTCCTGCATTCATATTGACACATCGCCAAGATATTCATTTGTCAAGGGTCTTCATTCTTTTCAGAGTTTTCCAAGGTCTTCATATCTTTCCCATGGAGATATCACAGTCAATTCTTCTAGTCTTAGGATGTTGATTGCCTTCTCCATAGTTGCATTTTTCACAATCCCTTCCTCTCTCTTTGCTCACATATTACTTCCTAGGAACTCCCAATCATAATTCCTTCATTTAGTCAACCACCTCATATTCCATATGAGGACATATTATGTTGATTTCATCTAGTTAATATGTGACCCATGCCTTTATGCATCCTTTTTAATGAAAGAGATCCTTTTCCCTTGATCATGCTCATGCATTCTTATTATCTGCAACTATATAATGACATGACTTGGCCTATTGAACATATGCATACATAAGTCTCTTTTTTTCTTGGTCATCTAGACTTCCTTCAGCAACTTCCTATCCTTGATTGAGAGTACTTCAATCATCTTTGTCCTGCTGCATTCCTTTGTCATCACGCCATCATTCTTCTTAACAATGAATCTCGTCCCAAGTGGAATTCTTAGCGAGGCATCTTTCAAGAGATGAACCTTCGAATGAAGATTCCAGTAGAGGATCTCGATTGTCCTCATCTTACAGATGCTCCTTCCCAATGATGTATGATGAGTTGTATACTAGATGACTTACTTCTACCCATAAGTGTTACTTATGCTTCTGATGAGGTTACCAAGAGCTACTTCCTTCTAATAATGAATATCATAGAATCCTACTTCAGCTATCTTACAAGCTTCTTATGATGATGTCTTGAGCTCTTGCTTCAATCGTATGCTCCTATGATGCCATCTCCTAAAATGATGCATCTTATCATGCTTCTAATGATTCTTACCATGATAGCCATTTTTTTTACAAGAACAAGGTGGAGAAGACTTATCTCAATCATAGTAGAGATCTTTTACTTCTTCCTTCTTGGATTTCTTCTTTTTAGCTTCTTCCACTTCTTCAGTGATATGGGCTTCTTCCGTTCCTTTTTTGTTGCTGTCCTTCTTGAGCTTAGGACAATCTCTCATGTAGTGCCCATATTCTTGACATCCATAGCATTGAACCTTCACCATATTCTTCTTTCTTTTTTGAGGACCAAATTTTCCCAAACTTTCATATTCTCTTCACCATGGCAACATATGCTTGAGTTTGCTCAATTGATCCTACATCAGTTTTTGCCCTCAACCTGGTTTCTTCAAGTTTGCCTAGTGACCATAGATCATTGAATGGAGTAACTTCCTTCTTCCCATAAATGTTTGATGTAAAATTATCCCATTCCTCCGATAGAGTACTATAGTAGTCATTTCCTTATCAAACATTGTCTCTCCCAACTCTTGTAGTTGATCCCTTATTTCAAGCACCCTCGTAAAATATGAGGTTATTCGTTCTTCTTTTGATATTTTCATCTTGTAGAGTTCTTGTCTTAACGAGATCACTTCTCCTGCAATGCTTACGAGAAAAATTCTACAAGTTTGTCATATATTTCTTTTAATGTTTCCAATTTTCATACATAGGGAATGAGGGGATCCTTAATCCTTGATGATGAAGACAACGCCTTTGATCTTGATTTCCTTGGATGAGTAGACTTCAAGATGCTTTGGAGATGATAGGATCTTCTTGAGGATTTGATGCCTTTGATAATCTTCTAGAACTTTCGTCCTTTAATGAGCTGCCCTTGACTTGTCACCGTAGCTGCGATACCATGTTGAGAAATCTAGGGCAGCGAGATGTAAGAGATTTCTCTTCCAATGATAACTGCTTGTGAAGACTTTTTACCTTTCTTGATTATATTGTTCTTTAGCTTAATTATTATTGATTTCTTTTCATAAAATAGTTACCAAAACATAATGAACAATGAGACAAAGGACACCAGATGTAGACTATTAGCCAGGGCCAAAACCTCTCCAATATTAAGAGGAAAACCCAATAAATTCTTCTTCTTATAGAATCTTCAATTGATAAATTCCAATACCAAGACCCTTGACCTAAGAACCTCACCAAGACCAAGTCATAAGGCTTCCTTGAACAACTCTTCTTTTGCAAGTCAACACAGGTCAAACTGACTTCTGCAACTTTGTTTTCAGCTTCAATGGAATTTTGGCCTCTTGTTACAAGCCTGCAAATTTTCGGCCTCTTCAAAAACCCTAGTTTCAACGCATGTGAGAGATAGACAAAGATTTATTCCTTGATTCCTTGATTCCTCCTTGCATGGATAGTGGCTCCTTCTTTTCCAATTTGGCTTGAAATGTGTCTTGACTTCCTCCTTGTTGCAGCCCTCTTAGGTAACTGTAATGACTCCACTTCTGCAGCAAAAGATAATACCCAATTTTCCTAGCACGTGTGAGAGATTTTCACCCTAAAACAAACCTAAACAATTCAATTCTTCCTTCTTCTTCATTCGCTAGGAAAGGAAGCTTCTTCTTGTCCCTAGATCGAATTTTCTTGTGCTTCAACGAGTGCCCTTCAAATGAGGTCGATGGCTCTCTATATATGCTTCTTGACACATCCTTTTAGGCCAACTTGTTGCTTCATGAGGCCGACTTGATGCTTGCACATTTGACATGGTCTTGGAGGGTCTTTTGACCCTAATTTGACTCAAATAATTTTTCTTACAATATGTAACATGCCTAGATGGGTCATTCATACATGACAATGACTCAATGAATTTATAACAAACCTAGAAGCACTCAATGGATGCTTTGACCTATAAAAATAAATTCTCTAGGGCATGAAACCCATGCCTCATTACTCACAATAATATATTTTTTTCTTTCCATTAAATACATAAAATCATGATTACATTTGTCATTATGAAGACCAAACCTAGTTACATATTTCAACATGAAGATGTCATGTGCCAAATCATCTTCCACTTGTCCTTTGACTTAACTCTTGCTCTGAGATAATTTCCAAGTCATTTCCATGTCATTTTCTCACATGCAGTTACTTAATTTCTCCATTTATTTAATTTCTGGGTTAATTTACTCCTATATTTTCCACTAAACTTAGGAAAAGTGGGTTTTGAGGGTCTAGAACTTATTTTTTACCCCTCAAAGTGTGTCATAGTAGAAATTTGAGGGTGAGAGGTCTAATTTTGAACACACATACCCCATACAACTTCTCTAGGCATCACTTATTACATTTTACATTCAAAATTTATTCAAATTTCTGCCCTGCAGGAAATTTAAAAAATTAAAATACTAACACCTAGACCTATTCAAATTTCACGAAATTTTACGAGTGATCTACTACAGTAATATACAATGACTCTAGACACTAACCAAAGCCTTGCCATCAAGCCGCACTTCGACTTTGGGGCTATGCTTGGAGGAAAAATCTCAATTAATTATTAAGTCCTCAAAAGCACCTAATAATTAACCGAGTAAAAAAAACCTCCCAAAATAAACTCACTTGAAGACAATGTCCCAAGTTACCTAGGCCTGTTACATGACTCAACTCATCACACTAGCATCACTTTACATCATCCCCAAAGGGCTTGTGGAATCTGAATACAACATGAGAAGAAGATGAGAAGCAGAAATAGAGTTAAAAAACTTTGATGATACAGTGAACTATGATGGTCCATGAAGCGTATGGCACATTCTCAGGCATGGAGTCTTTCAAAAAAAAATTATGTACTCTTCAGCGGTCAACAGGTATAATATCTCCAATACATCTTTTATTATGGTGAGAAGTTGTTATACTCAATTTGTGGCATTTTCAAGCTTATTTCCTTTGCATATTAAGTATTTTCCATTATTGGTCTGCAATATAAGTTTGTCGTTATATCGCTAATCAAGCCACAATTTTGTTATCATATTAACTCCTACCTCTTCCATATACCTCATATAGGCACTAGTCTATTATTTCTTTGGTTGAGTTGTTGTGTGTAAGGATACCGCCCATGGTATTTGTGGGAGTTGGCCTAAAGTGAGAGGAATACGTTGATGTGACATTGGGCATGCTCCTAATAGTGCTTACCGCATAGCAGTCTTGGTTGAATGTTGCCAACCCAACTAGTTTAAGCGGTAAGAGGTACCTAACGTCGATATTTGCAGCACAATCAATCACGAGATAGAGAGGTATCGAGATGGTACTAGACTATTTGGGTTTGATGATGTTGTTCATTAAAGGACCACTTTGATATGGGTAAGTGATTAAAATTTAGAACTTTAGGTTTTTTAAATTCAATTATGTGTTTTATTTGAAAGCTTAATTATGTTTTCTTTATTTTCTATTTTCCACTGTAATGAAATATATTTTAGTTTTCTTTCTTTCTTATCTGTTGTAGATATTTGGCGATAAAACTATGGTGGAAGGACACCAAATTTACATAAATTTGCCATAAAAATATCAGTCAAACCTGTGGCACTTCAGGATATGAACATAATTGGTGTATTCGAAAAAATACATTCAAAGAAACACAATAGGTAAGAACTTAGAACTTCGACAAAACAATTACATTTATTGCAATTTATGAACCTCTAATATACTATGACCCTCAAGACTCGTTAAATTTTTTATGACCCTCTTACAGGTTGGAGTTCTAATGTCTCAATGACTTGGTGTATGTCCATTACCATCTCCTACTATAGATAAGGCAAATGGAGAGAACATCAGATGTGGATGCCATTTCCTTAGACAATATTGAATTATTTTCTAACTAGAGGGTGGAATCTGAGGTGCCTATCATGGAGGAGGCACCCGCATGGTTAGAGGAGAAACAACAGTAGGAGAGGCAAGAGGAGCAAAAGGAGTGAGAGGACGATGTGCCAAGCATCAACACCACTTTCAACACAGATTGATGAACGTAGTTCTACCGCCACCAATCACAGTTAGACATTGGGCGCAAGGCTACGGCCTTCTACTATTAGCAGCAGGCCTGGCAAACAACCCATGACCTTTTCCCGTAAAAGGGGGAGAGGGCATTGATATCAAATAGCTAGCTGCTAGTCTATTTCTTTTGTCATTGTATATCTACCTCATTATGATGAGATACATTTATATATGTGATCTCATTTTGTATGCACTTTTCAGTCCTTGATTGGACAGCTATCAGGGTTCGAGATTCAGTATCAACTTTGATGTATCATTATTTATTTAGCATCCACTACATATATATTAATGTTTTCTACATATTTATGTGCCAACATGTTTATTTGATATAATTGTTGCTTTATATGCTTAAAATTTCAAAAAAAAATGATTATATTTTGTATTTTTTAATATTTGCCATGATTTGTCGATTTTTACACCAATGTTTCGAAGAAGATCTTTTCTGGACCCTTGTTATTTTTTTGCCAATCTTGATGTTATCAACACTGCTTTTAAGTAACCCAAAAAGGAAATTTATAAAATTTATCTCTAGATTATCTAGCTATATGTGCTTTTAATACAATCTATAGTGACTTGAGTGAACATTCCAATTACAGTCCTGCAAAGTGATGTGATATTCTAACTCTACCAAAATTTTGTCTACAGGCCTTAGTGCACCCACATCTCTGAGCTTGGGTAACTAACATTGTTAAATCATCTTTACAGTAATTGTGTGTAGGCATGTGAAATTGCTAATTGATGCAAACATATCCATTTCAAAAATTGTTCCTGCTTTCTAACAATTGTCTAGTGTTGCATAATAGAGTCGATTCTCCTTTTATGTCATCTGAGGTTTGAGAAAACACTACTCCAATGAAGGCCATGGCTATAATATCCCTTCTAGTATCTACTACAAGTGTGATTTTTGTAGCTACCCTGAGTGTTCACACTCCCACTTTTGGGTTTGTTTTATGATTCCACCCCCCCCCCTTTTGCCTTGTCAAAAACAAACACATTCAACCTAACAACTTTATCTAATTTGGAAGGCATGAATTCACCTAATCCAAGTTCTCCAAGTGAGAAATGGCCTCCTACAAGAGTGATTATTGGAGTGCTAATTGAAGTCTTTGAAGGGCCAATGTCCTTCAAGTCTATGCCTTGTGCTTCCTTTTTTTTTCTTCTTTTCTCTCTCTTCTTTCCTAAGCCTTTCTTCTTCTTCTTCTTGTTTCTTCTTTCCTGCTTCTTCCTATTAAAGCCTTAGTGCTTCAAACTCCTATTTCTTTTTCTCCTACTCTTGTGCCTACTAAAGCCTCGATGCTTTAGTCTCGTTCTCTCATCTTCCTTTTTCTATTGCTACCTTGGTTGCAAACTCCTTTTCTAACCTTTCTCTTTATAGGTGTTCTTTCTCTAATTTGTCTCTTTTAGGCTTAGAACCACTCGCCACTTTGAAAAGAACTTCACCATATGATATAGCTCTATTATAGAGCTCTTCTTCTTGCCATACCTAATTCTAGTATGGCCACCTATATTTGCAAGCCCTACAATGTTGACTGACAACATCCAACTAGCTATGCCAATGCAATCTCTCCTCGCCAAAATGGAAGGTTTCCAGGGTATCTACTTATGTTGTCACTTCCTTAATGTTTTTGAAGTTGTATGACGCCACATACAAGGGTAGTGAGGGTCAAGGGGCTTTCTTGTCTTGTATCATAGCTACTCCAACTTCATGGGCGAGTGTATGATAGGCACTTTCTTCCTTTTTCTGAAAGGTTGGTCAGAGCAAGTACAAAGCTAAGAGGAGGAGATAATAGAGTCATATTCAACATGACATGGAAACCATAAGAGGAGCACTAATTGTTAAATTTCCATGAAACTTTGCAACTACTTAGATGAATATCTGAAAACTGAAATCTAGTTAACTTTCTCCAAGATACAAACTCTCTTAACAATTCATAAGCAGCAGGATATAGACACAGAGATAAAAACACACACATAAATTGACACACTTATTTTTCCAAGGAAACCCATGAGGGAAAACTTGCTTGCTTGATGTGGTATTTTATTGATTGTCTTGGAGCAGTTGACTCTATTACAAAGCAATATGTCTCTCTTTGAGAAAGTCTTTTACTTCTCTCTCAAATCTCAACTGATACAATTAATCTTGGTTGGCCTTGATCTTGCTTGATATCGGATATCTAGCACACAATTGTTCCTCTGCCTCCTTGACTTGCTCTACAAAACCTACTCTCTTTTGCTTGATTTTAGCGCACTAGAGGCTCCTTAATCCTTGCACACTAGGTCCCTATTTCCTAACGCACATGAGCCCCTATTCTCTAGTGCAAATCAGCGCCTATTTTATAGGGAAAATCCCTATTTTTGTGCACACTTGGTAGCTCCATTTCTTAGGAACCAAATCCTCTTCTCTACGTACAACGAACTCCTAAATCCTAGCGCACTTGTTCCTCCTATTTCTTAGGACACAATTCATTTGCTCTCCACAATCAAGGCTCTCTCACAAACTCGTGAGCTTTCTCTTGTCACACTGACATTTGTGCGCAAAACAATAATAATTCTTTGTGCCTTCGTCCTCCTCTTTATAGCCCCAATTCAAACATGTAAGAAGACCCACTTCAAATTTAGAACTCGAGTTCTCATTGACAAGTTAACTAAGAGTGTTACTCTTTCTCTCTCCAATCAACATGTTGATTGGAGTTCTTAACTCGTTCTTCTCCAACTCTACGCATGCTAACTTGATTATTATTCTAATAAACTAGAAACTAAGTCACCTAACTGAAGTCTAACTCATGAGGACAATTCGAGGTCTGCACTAGCTAACGCACAAGCCAAAAGACCGTGCTCACTATATTTTTAACACTAATGGCATATCGTGCCAATGCAAGAGAGATGATGATGAAATATTTGCTTAACAAGTTCAAAGGCTTGATGAAGAGATCTAGTTCAGTGTGGAATGATGGCAAGAACACCTAGGATCTCATGATCAAAAATTCAAGTGTTTGGAGAAAGGGACTCTCATGATAAGAAGTGGATTAATCATTATTCATCACTGTAGAACTCTATAGGATCGTAAGGACTCATAAGGAAGAACTTAGAAGTTAGAAGTAATAATGCACTGTTTCCTCTCTCTTTATTGCATGCCATCATGAAATTTCTACCCTACTAAGGGTGGCAAGCTAATATGACTATCCAAATGAAGCCTAATTCCTTTGTGTTCAAGTTGAAGAGTCTCCAAAGTCTTTGGGACATAACCAACATTCCAAAGGATAACAACTATTGCCCAACACAACCTAATAGGATGAAGATTAATGACACCAATTACAATTCTTGGGGGGAGGGATATTCGAGTTCCAAGAAAGGGCAACCTACTCAAGCTTGTAACAAGCAAACTAGAGCAAGAAAACAAGAGAATAATGTTGAGTCTTGCGACCCTCCTTCAAACCAAAGGGGAAGAAAGGGCTATAACTATCCCAAGTTTGCAGCCAACTATGTAATGACATTTAAGGCTACACAACCTACGCATGTAAGAAGCTAGGTTGAGGTGCAGCAACACCTAGGAGCTGCTGTGAGAGTAGAAGTGAGGGCGGAAAGACAGACCGAGCCATCTGTTTATTCAACTAAATCAAGGAGAAAGGTTTCCAAAGCCACTATCGACTATTAATGGGCCATTAAAAATGCCATGGTTAACTTTGTGGGGGAGAGCACTAGTAATATGGAGGACGTGAGCAAAAGAATCTCAATGTTGGGTACGATTTTCCATGACAAAATTGAAGAAGACAAAAGAACTGGGAGAATATTCACAAGGACGTACAAAATCCATTCTTCTATCCAAGAGATGCATGGCCATGGCAACCTCACTACTTGCCCCATGGAAACAGAGAAAGGAACCAATCCTCCTCTAGCTTAGTCAAAGATGATGACAAAAGCTAAGATATCAGTGCTGAAATAAGAGTGATTGCAGAACACGTCCTTCTGAATTATGGCATCCATGAGCTCACGGTCATGGGGAAAAGATTGGAGGCACCCAGTCAGTTCGTTGAGCGGTCCCCGGGGAAGTCTGCCCCGTCTGATTAACTCATCCAGGATGGTTTTAAACAATCTGTTATTTTCATGGTTATCTCACAATAGCGGTGTGTTGATTTGATAGGAGTTATTACAAAACTGTTATGTACTCTATATTTTTTTAACATATCAGATTATGCTATGGTAGAAATAGTACAAAAATTCTGAATCCGTAGAGGCTTATCATATGGCATATTAATCATAAGGAAAGTCAAGGTCCTGGGTCCATGTAATGCCGACGATTATTGGACGGCTGCTGGGAAAGCAAAAATCAGGTTGCGGACTCACACCCTTTTGTATATGTGAAAGGTCTTCAATCTTCCATAAAATAATTTAAACCAAACAAAAAACAAGAGAACCTTCTATCTATCTCAGATCAGAAATACCATTCTGAAGCCAAGAGATTCTGCGATTCTAATGATAAATATTCAATACAGGCATTTCCTACAAATTTTAAAACAGAGAAACAGGATAGGAAATTTCTACAAAATGAAAACTAATTATTAATGATAAGGAAATACATACTCGATCCATGGCTTCAGAGGATCGTCGCCACAGTATTCGTCAATAGCCTGGATCAGCTTCCTGATAAGAAAAAAGTAAAACCCTAAATTAGTAAAAACAAAGCCTAGATCAAGTCTAAGGCCAGGTAAAACTTCTAAAAGGAATACAGGGGATGGCGGGTTTCGAACCTGCGCTCGTCGCGGAAAGAATTCTTGAAGGAGCTGCGTTGCTGAGCCTTGAGGGCCTGGTTGAGCAGTTTGACCTTTCGGCCTTCCTTAAGAGGCTTAACGTTCTCTTTGTACACCTCCCATTCGTGTCCACCGTCCTGCTTCGACAGGGAACTTTCTGCCTCTCTGTTTAGAACTTCGAATTCGTCCATAGCTCAAATTTCCTCCTGCGTGACTTTCAGTTCGGATCTGCGATACGATGGACTTTCTGTGCTGCTCCTGCTCCTCCTCCTCCTCCTGTTCGCCTCTTGGTCTGCGCGAGCTCTGTACCTGAGCGTGGGAACTGATATTCAAAATTTGAAATACACGGATCCAGAATATAAATTATTATTTTTTACCTATGCAAAACTTCTTTAAATATCAACCGACAGATTTAATTTTAAATGAATTATTATTTTTGGTTTAATGATATTTGGTTGCCTTTTTGTAAAGATGGTTAGTTGTCTTAATTAGTATTAATCGATTTTCACATATTGTATTATATGTGAAATGTTAAGAAATATTTAAGATTTTCACACATAAATTTTTTGAAAAATAAAAAATAAAAATATGTTAAGTAATTTTGGATCATACTCTTCCTTACTAAAACAATCAAATGATATAAACATATTAAGGTAAGATTATTGTATTTTAATAATGAGTAATATTAAATTTTATTATGTTTAAAAAGGGAAAATATGAATCAAAATCTACATTAATACTCGTTTTCTACTTTTTTTTGTTGAGAAAATTAAAGAGTTTTATTTAACCACAAATACATCCATGTGAGTGTCTTCTATAAGCTCTATGTGATATGCTTCCAGTAACAAAATTAAGATGTTGTTAGTTAACATTATAGAGATTTGTAATGGGAAGTTATGAGTGTTGTGTATTAATGGTGCTTAATGGTGCCAAAGAGCTTGATTTAGGTTATAGCATGGTCATTTATCATGTTATCATCTATGTTAAATATTGAACATAGTAAGCTCTTGTTGCACCAAACAACATAGGACCTATGCAGCTAGATGAATCTTGCATAGCCATGAGTCGAATAATGTCATTATTAGAAAAATTTGTGAAAAAAAATACTACAAAGTGTAAAGACACAACTCCTACCACACAAATTGACATGGCCAGTGCACATGTTATTTGGAATGGATCAAGGAGGCTCGTCGTCATCATTAGAAATAGTGTACAAGTAGTTGGTGTAATACCCCAATTTTGACAATTGTGGAAGGCATGTGATTAGTTTGTGTATAGAGTTTAAACTTGTGGTTACTTTAATGGGTGTCAAGCCATGGGAGCTTAAATGCATGATCTTGTAATGTAAATTTGTAAATATTTTTCATATGGATCACTCACATGGAGCTTAAGGTCAAGGCCCAACTACAAAGTGGCTAAACATATAAATGTTGTAAATATATATTATATTAACCATGTGGCAAAGTTACCATGGTGCAATTTGTGTTATGTAAAGAAGCAATGTTGGAACATAATATATATTGGTCTAAGATGGTTATCGGCCACACATAGGAGATTTTGAGTCCATGAAAGGGAAAGATGAAAGAGGTATCCATGTTGATAAATGTAGCTCAAGTAGGATCTTCTTGCATAGTTTGAAAGTGAACGTGCAAGAAGTGGTTTGACACATTTCTTTGGTGACCACCTTGGAAAGGCAAGCAGTGATTCTATCTTGTAATTTCACTTGAAAAGAAAAATCACAGTCTAATGTTTGAAGTCAAATAGGCTTAGGAATTCTATATGACATGTTTTAAATTTCTAAAACATTAGTTACTTATATTAGGATTTAATCTTAGTTGCATCTTATGATTGAAATAGGTAGTTGATAGGATTGAGAAGAGTAGTTATCCTTTCTCAAAGCATAACCAGGACAAAAAAGGAGAAATCTTGCACACATAAGAAGAGATAAAGAGAGTTAGAGGAAGAAAGAGTGCTTCTAGAAGAGGAGAGAAAATATTATAAAGGGACTAGCAAGTGTAGTTGGTCGTATAGTCTATACCACCAGCATAGCCATTTTTCATCATGCACATGCCATACATCTTTAGATCTAGATGTTCACCTTCAAATCTGGCCTTACAATGTAGTGTTAGGGTGTGCTTCAATGATTGAGAGGTGGGGAGTGATTTGTTATCTAGCAAAGGCAAAAAATAGAGTAGGATATATTGTTTTAGATGTACCCTCTTTTTACAAGTCATGCAATGTTGCTTGAGGTGATTTTAATCGACATACAACTAATAGTTTAAGCAGGCTTCAAATATCACTTGTAAGCTTTGATAAAAGAAATAAAAAGTTGATTTAAAGGAGAAATCATTTTCAATGTGTTTTATTTATTCTGTTGTGCATTTTTTAGCTAGTTTGTAATTGATGTAATGTTTAAAATTTAACTTTTGGTTGTTGAATATTCTATTTTTGAGTTATTTAATGAGAGATCACAAGGATAATAGTCACTTGGGCTGGAGAAATTTACATGATATCGGAGTTATTTCTCTTATTGAGATTCTTAAAGATTTGCAAAAATAAATCAATTGTTGACAAGAAGGAGCATCAATTGATGGGTTTCATTATTTATTTTTAAGAACTAATTTTTAAATCAAGGAGTTTGTGCATTAGATCTCGGAAATGGCCTTAGCGAGCCTTAGATTTGATGATATATTATATGGTGCCTCAAATTTCATGTCATGCAAAGTGAGGGTTACTCTCGTAGTGGAAGAGAATGATCTCTAGAATATTGTCAAGGATGATGTGCCTTTACCTGAATATTTGTAGTAACTGGAAACTTGCAAGAAGAAGGAAGCGAAGTCCAAGCAAATGATCACAGATGCCATAGAGGATCTTTT
>APFE031491332.1:0-45640 GCA_000404065.3 Pinus taeda | reverse complement strand
ATGGGGAAAACCACTGCCCAAAACCCCACCTATGTGTATTGCATTAATCAGAAATATGAGTGAAGATACAAAGCTTGTTCTCACAAGAATAATTCCACACAAGCCCGCTATTACCCAAAACTTAGCCAATTTCCACTGCCTGCCAAGCTCCTATTTCCTTGCATAGTTCGTAGGATGAATAACCTGTATTTAAAGGGAATTCATGCTTCCAAAAATGTGCAATCATAATTAGGTCCTCTTCCTGATTGCATGCATGATATTTACAACTCAATAAATCATACAACTGATAGTACATTGTCCCTGCACTCTAGTCTCAACTGGGTCTTTCTCAGAACTGACATGCATGAGTTTCCAATGAGTGAATATTTAGTTATTTGGATTAGCACTTGTGGATGCACCAGGGCATTAACTGACTATTAATCCTCTACTAGTTCAACAAATGGTTAGAACTAGTTTAACTTACTATAACTCACTAAATCGAGTTATCTAATTACAACTCAATCTAAGCTCATACTAGACCCCTAAAATTTAGGGAGAACACTTACATGACTTCCACTTGAAATTCCTAAGCTAATTAAGTTAATTAAACTTAATTAACTATTTACAAGTTGATATGAGAATATAATTCGATTTTAATTCAAGGACAAATTAAACTGGAATTTCTTGTTGCCATTTCTTAACACAGATCTGCAGTGAGGGCCAAAATTTGTAGTTGGGAGTCAAAGTTGTGCATTTGGAAGAGATTTAACTTGGTTTGACTTAGTAAGAAGAAGCACATGCTCAAGAAGTTTTGACTTGGTCTTGGAAGGGTCTTGGTCTTGGTCTAAAGGTCTTGGAATTAGTCATTTGAAGAATCTAAAAGAAGAGAAGAGATTTTTTGTGGGTTTTCCTCTCTAGGAGAGGTTTTGTACCTAACTAGCAACCTACATCTTATGTCCATGTGTACTATTGATCTTTATGTTTTGGTAGTTGTTTCATGATAAGAACAACATAATAATAATAGAAGAAGAAGATAATAATAAGGAAAAGTAAAAGAATATCACAAGAAGTTATCAAGTCAAAGATAAATCACTTCTATCATAGCCCTATTGATTTCTCAACACCCCCATAGTTATATTTATATTATGGCACTTCCTTGAGCAATTTATAGTTCCTCCATTTGCAACGATCACTTGACACTCTAGTGCAAGATATACAAAGCAATTCAATTCCTTGGCTATCTTACAATGAATAAAATTATGGGTATTACCATAATCGATCAACACTATTACCTTTTTTTTCTTGATATATCCTTCTATCTTGAGAGTTTGAGGAGTGGCAATTCCTGCCAATGCATTACAAGATATGGTCGAATTCCTTTGTTCTTTCTTTGTGTTGGTTGCCGGTGTATATCCTCTTCTTTTGATTTTTCTTGTTCATTTTCTTCCTCCTCTTCACAATCTAGGTAAAATAATTTCTTCTCAAGACACTTATGACCCTTAGTGTATTTGTTATCAAAATTGTAACAAATCCATTTTTTTCTTTTTTCCTCAAGTTGTTGTGGTGTCAACCTTCTAGGTTGTGGGAGGCTAGGAGCAGCAACACTTCCATCATTATTGTTGTGAGTGGTAGACTTCCTTGTTTCCATAATTTTTCTTTCAACTTTTATTGCCACCTTGAATGCCTTCTCTAATGAATTAGGTTCCCAAAGGAGAACCTCATGTTGGATGTTATCCTTTAAAATCCTTATGAAGACATCAATCTTATGCTCCTTTGCAATATCATTTACCTTGATATTCAATTTTTGGAAGTCTCAATGTGCTTTACCATTGAACCATGATAATCATAACATGTTCTTCATGAGGTTATGTATCTCACATTCACTTCTGCAGTCACTGTTAGAAGAACGCATTAAGAAAAATAGACTGCAGTGGGGACCATCTTCTTTTACTCTGAGTCTAATGAAAGAAGAGGAATTATACCTCTTATTTTGGCTTGAATTCTTCTATGCTAACTCATATAATTTGTTTAGATTTTTGCATCATCTTGAAATATCCTTTCTAGTTTCTTCATCTATAACTTTGCATTTAGTTGATGTAAATACAATTATATGTCCTTTGTCAGCTATTTGATCTACACTTAAAATATTCTACTTTATCCCTTGAACTAATAATGCATCAACTTCTTTTGCATACTTCTCAAGTTTGATTCTACCTTTTCCCGTAACTTTTGTTGGATCACTAATTCCAAGAATCACCTTACCATCTTTGTTTTTCTTGAGAGACTCAAACTTGTCCTTATCTACAATCATGTGATGAGAGCACCCGTTGTCTATGAACAAAGAGCTAGGTCACACCTTATATGTTCTTCTTCTTTCTTATTATTATGAGGAGCGCTGATGGATCCATCTTTCTTAGGTCTTTTGGTAACAATATTCTTATCCGGTTGCTTGCCTTATTGTTTATGAATATCCATTGACTTGTTCCTACATTCTTTTGCTACATGCCCAAACTTGTTACAAGCATAACATCTTGTATGACCAAAAAACTGAGTTGAGGAATCATAATATGTCTATTTCATATTCCATCTATTACAATCAATAGTTTGTGACCAAATATGTTGCAAGCAAAACAATATCCCTCAAAGAAACCTAAGTACCTAGGAGTTCATGATTTTCCTGTGAAGTGGCTATTTGCTTGAGACCATAATCTTCTTATGCAATTCGCTACAATGTGTCTACAATTATGACATGTAAAAAGTTCAACATCATTTATCAGAGGAGAGAATTGACTAATATTTCTATTATTGGGAGCAAATGATTTCCTTTGAAAATCCATTTTCCTTGGATGTTGATCTGGTTGACTTCTTACCTCTTTATCCTTTAAGTTCCTTGCATGAGCATGTGAGATAAATTCTCCTTTTACAGTTTCATGAAAGCCAAGACCATATTTAATGGAGGGAGACCTCTGATTGTTAAGAATATTATCCAATATCTTTGAGCTATCTTGAAATCTCAATTGATTATCCTTTTTTACTAACTTACCTTCTAGAATACTTACCACAACCTAGTTTTCATCTCTAGTCTTTTCCAATTGAGTTCTCAACTCAATTATTTCCTTCTTAAGCCTGTTTTCTTGTTCTTCAAATACTTGAAGAATATCCTCATATCTTTTGTTTGACTTTTCAAGATAGGATTTGAGAGAGATGATTTTTGCTTCAAGTCGTTCACAATAATTGGTTCTTTCTTTAAACTTTTCGGTTGTTGTATCCTCTTTATTCAATTTGTTTCTTAATGACGCTACTTCATCTTCTAGTCTTTGACATTGATATTCCTTTTCCTTATACTGCTTCATCGTTCCTTCTTCAATTTTGATTCCTTCTTCTAGCTGATTCTTTAACCTGATAATCTCTTCTTTGTAGGTATAGTCCCTTTCATCAAATAGTGTAGTAACTTTTGATGATCTCTATTCTCATCTGTGGGCCTTTTAATTTCTACTTCTAGGGCCATCATTTTTTAATCTGATTTTTTTGCATAATGACTATCTTCATTTTTACCCAAGAGGGCAACATCAATTGATTCATTATCATCATCATTACATAAGATGGGAAATGTGTAATCAATACTTACTGATTCTTCATCACTATCTTCACTAGCTTCTTCATTCTTGATCACCAGAAAGCGGGGTGTTCCTATAGTTGAATATTTGCTGACATCAATAACCGTCACTTCCTCTAATGTATCACTTTCACAATTTTCTTGGATTGACTTCTTCCTTTGAGTTGTCTTCTTCTTTTGCTACTTTCCCATTGTCCCTAATCTTCTCTCAAGAGGTTAAGCTTCTGCTAGAGTGACCTACTCTGATACCAATTGTTGGGAAAAAATTGAAGGGGGGTGTGAATCAGTATTTTAAACTCACTTTAACTTTTCATTTCATATTCTTATTTCTATACGCTACTGTCATTCATATAACCAACGTATGTACACGACTTTAGTGAAAGCAAATAACATATATCCAATTAACTAATTTTTCATATATTTCATCACCTGTTCATCTTTAACTAGTGCATCATTACTTCATTATTCATTCATTAAGCATAAACCATGAGAAAATAGATCACCAACACACATGAAACATATCAACACACATGAACACCAGGATTTTAGGTGAAAACTCAATGTGGGAGAAAACTACCATTGTCATCATCTTTGTCTTCTTGTATTATTAAGAAAACTTCTTACAATGTTTTACTGACACAGACTCTTACCAGTACGAAGACACCCGCCTACAGAAGGTTACAACCTTGTCTCGTTCTCCAACACCCACTGGAAGGGAGCTCCAACCCCATGATCTTGTTTACTAGCTCCTACTAGAAGGGAGCACCTAACCCCTATATTTATTTACCAACTACCACTGGAAAAAAGCTTTGACTCCCTCACTGAAGGCTCCAGCCATCAACGCCTCATGTGGACCATGTTTCATAATATTTCAGGCTAGATCCACCTGACTCGAAACATCAAACCTGTAGGTCACCTTTCATCATATTTTCAGAGTGGACCCACTTCCAACATTAAGTCCAATACCAAGCAACAATTCTTAAACCAAACACTGAACCAACTAAATCAATGTATTACAATCAAACCAATCACTCACTGAATCTCAATCAACCATTGCAACATGATCAAACCAATCCATAATAGATATAAACCATCATATCATATCAATGCACAACCATTATACCAGACCATACACTGTTCATCATCACAGAAACAAAGTGTTGTTCATGAAAACCCTAATCAGACATACATTAACATGTATACGCTACTATTTTGAAGCAAACCTACATATGTATGTGCTTCCTATGTGTCATACCTACGTATAGATCTCAAAATACTGAACGCTGAATCATCAATCACTAAACCATACATAGACCATTTCACTAGTTACAAATCATTGAACCAATCACATATTTATGAACCAATTACATACCATAGATCATTGAATCACACCTAGTCAAAGTTTTGTACCATTAAAACTGATCAGTACAACAAAATCACCTCAATCCTCACTGTCAGACACACGTCATCATGATAGAGACATCATCGACAAACAACAACAAATAAACTAGACATCATCAACGGTAAACATCAATCATTAGTTCAAACCCTAATTGTATATCTTGCTTCCACAAGGCATATCTGCATATGCGTGCACTTACCATACACAACACCCGTGTAGAGATTTTCACAAACTGATTTTTTTTTGTAGAATATACACGTAATATTACAAACATGAATCCGTGTATGTACGTGACTATTCCCAAACACACCTATGTATAAATCCAAAAACTTCAATTGTAAACACAATTTCACTTTGCGCAACTTTTACTGCCAATACTACAGACTTATGAATAATTCATTTAGATCACAACATCATTATAACCACATATTTATCATTGTTAATTACTTTGACATTTGCAACAAGTAAATCAATCAAGCATATATGTCAACATACTTTTAGATCTTTCACATCTGAGTCTTCTTCATGCTCTCTGCTACATTCCTATTTCAGATTAGATTAGACATGAATAACCCATAACTTGCATACTTAACACCTTGATCTCCATCTCCTTATATAGTTTTAGCCTTAGCCAATACCTTAGATAAATCCTTTGGTAATGTTGTTAGTATTCTTTGACGAGATCAAATAAACGTTGTCGCTCCCATTACTAAGGTCCAATACCATGGTAATGACCCCTGGTTTCTAAATTACAATGGTGCAGATTTTGTATGCGACTTTTCTTCACAATATCTATGTATGTACGCTACCTTGCTTCTCAGGACCTGTGTATACTTTCTCAAACTTTACCTTTACCATCCATATGTCCCTAAACTGATATTCCTTTGTCAATACTATATGTAGCATCTGCCTAACCATCATGTTGACATTTTCATCAAGTAGGTTTCCATCAAGGACAACACATTAGCCATAATGCCAACACAATTGCTTCTCATGTTACACGAATACGTCTAGGAATGATAACAATGATAAAATGGGTAATCTAGAACAATCCAAACAAAAATCACATATGTCTTGGTCAAAAAGAGAATATCCTAGGCCTTGAGTGCATTTTGGAATGAACCTAGAGAAGACTGAGAGATACCATTGTTTTCCATATCCTAATAGAAATATTTGAGACTTTGCTCATATGCTGATGCAGATGTCATGTGGTGGATCTATTGCAGGTCCTTCCTAGGGGGTGTATCCCTCATCACATCTCTAAGATCTCAATTAATTGATGACTTCCTTATGTGTTCATGTAACTGCCACTTATTCCTCGTAGTTGTTGAGCTCAACTACCTAGCATCTCATGAGTTTTGCATAAAGGAAAATCCTGTGGAGGAGAGAAAAGGCTTGCTATGGCCCAAAGGGCTTGTAATGTACCTTCCATGGCCATGAAGTGAAGGAAGAGAGTGGAGTTCAAGCTAAGCCATGCACTCTCTAGGGCCAAATTTAGAATATCCAAGGCGTCTCAAAGAAAAGAGGGCCCAACTTGCATGAGGTCCTAATGTGATATGGGGAGTCCCCTCACCTCAAGATTCAACTTATGGGATCATCTTGTATGTTAATCAGTTTGGATTGAATAACTTCCTCAACCTTTGCACATGTGGGGAGGATGACATGCTTGTCCTTACCCCTGGCAACATCCACCCAAGAACTAAGCTAGGTATTGGTTTCCAGTTTGAATAATGTGTGGTAAGATATGAATTCATCCTACTATTGTTGAGGTCCATGATTTCAACATGGAAGAATCATCCAAGGCTTGAAGGGATTTTTGAGCCATGGCATCATTAATGAGTTGTTTGAGTATATGGTTTCCAAAGTCTACTTTTAAAACCCTGGTGATAAGAATATGGACTCTCCTATACTTTGTAGTTTATTGATTTGATTGTTGTAATTGTTTAAGAAATTCATTAAACCCATGGTTTGATCTTGTTGGGGCACTATCTATATTCCTTGTTTGAATCATGTTATGATTTCCCCAACCTATGTGTCTTCCTCATCGCCCCTTGTTGCTTTGAAATCCTTGACTATTCATGTGGATACGTGCACTGAAAGAAGGACTTGTAGGTTTGGGGTTTGTGGATATGAAAGAGAGAGGTGACACAAGCTTATGCAGGTTTGTGGGTAGGGAAAGGATCATGGGGTTAGAAGATTGCATTGAAGGGAAAGGATCATGGGGTTAGAAGATTGCATTGAAGGGAAAGGATCATGGGGTTGGAAGATTGCATTGAAGGGAAAGGAAGGTGAAGGATGGAGAGAAGGGGTGTTAGGGATCGATGGTATGATAATGATGATGGTGCTAATGGGATAGTAAGGGCGACCAAAGAGAGTGGATTGGGGTGGAGGGTGATGACACAAGGAAAGGCGAGGGTGTAGGATAAAAGCAAGAACAACTTGCGAACATGACCCAGCAAAAGATATAAAAACAAGTTGACAAAAAAAGTCACTACTGAGATATAAGATGAGGAGAGAGATCATGGGTTTCATGCATAGGGAGACACTAGGGGTGATCGGTAGGGAAGTTACGAGGATAGAGAAAAGGCTTTGACCATTGCCACCCACATGGAATACCCTTCTCACAAAACTTGAGGGCATAAATTTTCTAAAAGGTGCTTACAAATCGTGGACGCTTTTCACAAGGAGTATATACAAGTGCTCTAATGATTTCACTAGATTAACTGATTTTCAAACCTAAATGACCGACACCATATGTTGAAGGGGGCGTCTTCCGATCTACCCCGAAGAGGTGGTTGAAAGTGGCATCCTGCCTGAAAATCTCCCAGGCCACGGAGGCCATTAATAAAGCAATCCAGCTAAGAACTTCTGATAGGAAAGAACCGGTTGCAGCCTATAAAATTACATTCCCTCGACACCTCTGCCCAATTTCCAGTTCTTTCCTGAAGAGTAAGCAATCAAATAAGCAACCACTCTGAAGAAATACACCCGCAACGCTCTGCTAGCTTCAAATCCCACGCAATTGTTCTGCAAAGAAAGTCACCGGAAACGAATGGCACGTGGAAGCGAATCCCACACAATCGCTCTGCAGCAGAGGGAAAAGGGGTTGAATGCGACATGGAAAAACCTCAACCGCGATGTAATCAGACAATCAATTTAAAACAGAGGTAAGAGGGAATAAATGCCACTGTAAATGTATAAATAGACATCGAAGAGAAATGGGGCATTAAAACTGTATTAAATATCATTCCCAACCGTCGATGCTATTACTTGCTCATTCATTCAAAAACTCCACCCCGTTTCCTCTCCACCTTGCGACATTTCATTTCATTTTTTCTTTTCTTTTCTATTTTTAAAAATCTTGTGCAAAAGAACTTTCGCTGGCGCAGGGAGATTGCGAGCTGAAATTATATCTTTGATTATAAGCCGAGCTCTCTCTGCACTATGATTTACGGAGACACGAAATGACAAGCTAATGATAGGGTAATGCCATTATGGAATGGTAGAGAGATGCTTCACTCTCACACTCTCAAAGCCTTTATCTGCACCCATATTAATACTGACATTAACACCATCACTAGGGATGTGGGAAGACTGTGCGAGAAGGGCCAAATCAGAGAGGCGCTTACCATTTTGCAGTCCACGGACAGGCCACATTCCACTGCTTATACCTCTGTCTTGCGTGCCTGTAATAGCAGAAAAAGGCTCCCAGAAGGAAAGCTAGCCCATGCCCACATGATTCAAAATCAATTTCAATACCAAGATGTTTTTTTGGCAAACACACTCATTAACATGTATCTGAAATGTGGAAATATGGAATTTGCATGCAAAGTGTTTGACGAAATGGCTGAGCGAAACGTAGTCTCGTGGACTGCCATGATTGCAGCTTATACAAAACATGGGTTTTCTGCTGAAGCTTTGAACCTGTTTTCTCAAATGCAACGGGCAGGCGTGCAACCAAATGAGTTCACATTCGCTGGTGTGCTCCCAGTTTGTGCCAGTTTGGCAGCACTGGAACAGGGTAAGGAGGTACATGAAAGAATAATCACAAGTGGGTTTGAATCCAATGTCTTTGTGGGGAGTTCCCTTGTAGATATGTATGTAAAATGTGGAAGTTTGGAAGATGCACGGCAAGTGTTTGACAAAATGTCTGAACGAGATGTGGTTTCATGTACTGCCATGGTTGCAGGGTATGCGCAGTGTGGGCTCTTTGACAATGCCTTGGAGCTCTTTAACAAAATTCCCATGCGAGATTCCGTGGCATGGAATGCTATGATTGCAGGCTGTGCAAAGAGTGGGCATGTGGAGAAAGCTCTGGAGCTCTTTGAGCAGATGCCAGAGCGGAATGTTGTGTCGTGGAACGCTATGATTGCAGGACTAGTGCAAAATAGGCGGGTTATTGAGGCCCTGGAGCTGTTTGGGAAAATACCTGAGAGAGATGTTGTCTCATGGAATGTGATGATTGGCGCATTTGTGCACATTGGGCAATTTGATGAAGCTCTGAGGTTTTACCACCAAATGCAAGTTACAGGTGTGAAACCAGATATGGACACTCTTTCCAGTGTTTTGCCAGCATGTGCCAATTTGGTAGCTCTGGTGCAGGGCAAAGAGATCCATAGAGATGTAATTAAAAAGAATTTTCAGTCAGATGTTTTTCTGGGAAGTGCACTGGTAGATATGTATGCCAAATGTGGAGCAATCGAGGATGCACGCCGGGTTTTTGATAAAATGTGTAATCCAGATGTGGTCTCCTGGAATGCGATGATCGTAGGGTATGCAATGCATGGGTGTGGCGGGGAGGCTCTCAAACTCTTCGAACAAATGCAACTCTCTGGCACAAACCCAGACAAGGTCACCTTCATTGGTGTTCTTTCTTCCTGCTGTAATGCAGGCCTAGTGGATGATGGGTGGCGTTACTTTGATCAAATCAGTAAATATTATGGTATGGCACCTGTGGTTGAGCACTACTGTTCCATGGTTGATCTTCTTGGCCGTGCTGGGCACTTGGACAAGGCACGAGATTTTATTGATAAAATGCCTATAAAGCCTGATGCTGCTGTGTGGGGATCCTTGCTGGGTGCCTGTAGAAAGCATAAAAACATAGAACTAGGAAAATGTGCAGCAGAATGCCTTCTTGAGTTAGAACCTGAAAATGCAGCACCTTATGTGATGCTGTCAAATATCTATGCAGCATCTGGTGAGTGGAATGAGGTGGAGAAGGTAAGAAAAATGATGAAAGACAGGAAGGTGAAGAAGATGCCTGGTTGCAGTTGGATTGAGGTCAATAGCAAGGTGCACACTTTTCTTGTGGGAGATAGATCACACCCACAGACAGAGGAAATCTATGCAGAGTTAGAGAAATTGTATGGAAAGATAAAGGACGAAGGCTATGTGCTAGATGCAGACCATGTGTTGCATGATGTGGAGGAGGAGCAGAAGGAGCATAATATCTACCACCATAGTGAAAAGTTGGCTATTGCTTTTGGGATCATCCATGCACCACAAGGAACCCCAATCAGAATTGTCAAGAACCTGAGAGTGTGTGCTGACTGCCACTTAGTTACAAAGTTAATATCCAAGATTATTGCAAGAGAAATCATTGTGAGGGATAGCAACCGGTTTCACCATTTCAAGGGCGGACAATGTTCTTGTGGAGATTATTGGTGATGATGTGTGGCCATAGCAGCTTTCTTATACCTGCTATGGCCCATGGATTATAGAAGTCAAGTTGTACATTATTCTTTCTGGAAATACGTTGCAATTAGAGAGCTGACATATTTATTTTGTCCAAAACTGGTTCATCACCACCCAAAATCTTATTGAGAGGGAGATGCAGACCATGTGTTGAATGACATAAGCGGAGCAGAAGTAGCACATTATTTAGCATCATAGTCGCAGGTTGGCTGCATTTGGGATTATTAGCACACCACAAGGGACCCATATCAGAATTATCGTGAACCTTAGAGTGTGTGCTGACTGCCACTTGGTTACAAAGTAGATATCCAAGATTGCTGCAAGATAAATTATTGGGATGGATAGCAACCGGTTTCACCGTTTCAACGGTGGACAATACCGTTGTGGAGATTATTGGCGAAGATGTATGGTTATGGCAGCTTTCTTCTACCTGCTATGGGCCTTGGACTAAATATTCTTGGTTGTACAAAGAAATGCAGTTGGAGAGTTGATAAACTTCTCTTTAGGCAACACTAGTTAAACAGTGTCCAAAATTTTATTGATATTGATTTCATGAAGCATGCTTGTATTTGCACCAACAGAAGTGAGGTGATCTTACAGCCTGTGGTGGAAGAGATGTCCATGTCATGCATGTAATGGTAATAAACTGAAATGAAAATAAAACGCCAATGTCCAATGTAAAAGAAAACTAATAAAATGAAATAAGCCAACCTTCACCATATGGTAAAAGATTAAATCAGAATAAATCTATTTTAACTCATGAATTTTTAAACAACAAGAAGTTTATACCTAGGTTTTCCTATCTCTCAGTGGTCTCAGTGGTTAATATCTCTGGGTTAAGATGGATGTATGCTAGGTATCACCTTTATGAAAGAATCTATATGACATTCTCTATGTCAAAACAAGAGTTCTGAATTTCTTGTGGTCCACATTCGTTCTTCGCATCTATCCTACTCCTCGCAGGCTGTATTGATTTGCTTTAATTGATCATAGAAGGACAATGAGTCACATTGGGCATGGATTTTGCATTGTCAGAACATGTTGTATGATTTTGATATATTTGCAATGGTGTTAGAGCCTTAGATTGTTATAATGATTTTGATATCAATTTTAAATGAGCATTTTTTGTGATCGCAGTATGTTGGGCTGTGCTTTAGCTCAAAAATGATGTCAGGGAACAAGAACTGAATAGTTTGCTTAGTACACAATATCCAGGATCACATGTTGTATGAGAATCATTTCTACAATGTAGAGATTCTCTCTATCTTATCCAGGAAATGTAAATGAGTGGAGGAAGGACCTGGAATGAAATTCATGGGAAATCGTTCGGTGGATGTTGCTGTTTGACTGGAGTTGTAAATGATCAATTCTCCCCTCAAGGAGGGTTCCAAGAATCGTATGTAAGCCTGGAAGGAGGGTTCCAAGAATCGTACGTAAGCCTGGAATACAGCTATCTTCATTGTTTTCAAAGTTACCACATTGTTTTCAAAGTTACCAGAAGCGGGACGGTGGCCACCGTTCCTGGAGAAAACCCATTAGAAACGAGAAGGTACGGAAAATGCCGTTCCCGACGCCCGTTTTAGTCTTTGTTGGGGTGAAATTCCTTTTTTCAGAAACGGATCATTTCTTACAGCGATTTGATGCCACAAGGTTTATTCATCTTCGGTTTTCTCCCTGTTAACACTTAGCACTCCCGTTACCAACTCCCGTTAACTTCCGTCCCAAAAACGTATTGCGCAAAACGCACTGCATGCAGACAGCTAGTTTCCTTTTCCATATTTATCAAAGCACATTACTTATTATGGAAGGTTACGTTATGGATTAAAAAATCCGAATAAATTGATATTTTTTATATATTTTGAAAATATAATTGCTCAAGCTCTGAACTTTTAAAGTATTTTTAATGTTTTTTTTCTCTCTCCTCGTTTCTTGAAAACAAAACCTCAAAACTCTCTTTCTCGTCACGCTGCCATTTCTGGTTTCTCATTTTTGGTAACATAAGTTCTCATATGTGATGTTGAATATAATGGTTTAGCAACCCATTCCCGCAGGACATTAGAAAACCATGTTTCCAATGCTTTAGTTGAAACCATATAAAGATTGAATTTGCAGGTAAGATTAACACAGAATTTGAAGTACCCATGATATATTGTTGTGTGGAAGTAAGAATAGGTAGTGCTTCGCTTTCCTTTATTTTTCATATTTCTGTCAATGCCCAGTTTTATTCTTCTCCATTTTTATAAACATTGAAGGCTGTCATCTTGTCCATTGACATTTTTTTGTGTTTGACTCCAGACATTATCACCCAACCTTGAGATTTTTGCTATTCAATATTTTCTATCAACTTTGGCATTGTAGCCCTAGATAAACCCACTGTTTTGCTAAAACAAGATAGATTGTTTATAAGAGTTGGATTATCACTGTTGTTGACGGATTCAATAGTGATGAATACGCTGTTGAGAAAAAATAATTTATCTTCTTATCTCTTTATACTTATAAGAAAATGCACAGTTCTTGCGATAGTGGAAAAGCTAAAACAAGATAGATTGTTTATAAGAGTTGGATTATCACTGTTGTGGACGGATTCAATAGTGATGAATACGCTGTTGAGAAAAATAATTTCTCTTCTTATCTCTCTTCTTATCTCTTTATACTTATCAGATAATGCACAGTTTCTTGCGATAGTGGAAGAGTGTATCAACTATACAATCTGCAAAAGGTTTTGTATATAAAGTGCACATCCTAGTTATTCTATTGGATGTGTAGACAAATATATATCACACATCTTGTGTTCATTTTATTTTATTTTTTTTACTTGCTTGGCTCTGTGTTTCTTGTTACAACAAAATTTATCATTTTTATATGATATAAAGTCCTAAGCATCAAGGAGCTAGGAGCTAGTTTTGTGCAACTTAAGGGGTCATCCTTTTCACCATGGTATCTTTTTCTTTTGCTTTTGGTTGGCTCTTCTCCAACTCAAGGGGGCTCTTTGCTAAGGATAGGATTGCCAAGACTATAGGGCGAAGGCACAAGGTGATATATTGAAGAGTAATGAATCAATTCGACTCTTCTAGAGTCTTCTCCATAGTCCCCATGTGGCTAGCTCATTTTCCATGAGTAATGGGGACTAATGTGGCATCACATCTTGAATTATGGTGGTCAATGTTGTTTTTTCAGGTCTATATAAACATTTACAACAAATAATAATAACATAAAACACATGAAATTTTATGTAGTAGAGCCCTGACAATTTATTAGGAAAACCTCCACGGGGCAAGGTAAGGTATTTTATTAATCAAGAGAAATTTACAATCAAACTTACATCTCCTTCAACTCTTGTGCTTTAGTGATAAAATGAAGTAGACATTGTTACAAAACTATCATTGATTTTATAAACCAACATCGTTAATCTAACCAAAAAAAAATTACCTAGGTAAATTTTGGTTTTTATATTTTCATTTAACTAATTTGTTGTCATATTTTAACAATCTCCACCTTGATAACAATTTACCTAATAGCTTGCCCAAGTCCATTCATCATCTCTTTTGTAAGCCAAGAGAAACCAAACACCACCGCAACTCTACACTGGTTTAGTAAACATATCTGTACAATTTTCTTGAGTGTGGACCTTTTTAAGATCTATTTCACCTCCATCAATAATTTGTCATACAAAATGGTACTTGATATTGATATGCTTAGTCTTGTTGTGATAAGATGGATCTATAGCCAAATAAGTAACACTTTGATTATAATAGAATACATTTATATTGTTCTGCGTTCTTCCAGGCCCACCTAGAGGACCCTTTAAACCAAATTGCCTCTTTGCAAGCACACGAGACAACAATATTTTCTATCTTTGTAGTGAATAAGACAATTATTTCCTCAAACTTTGACTTCCAATTGATTCTCCTGCAAGAGTAAAGAAATAACTTGAAGTGGACCTTTTGTCCAAATCATTTGTAAAATCTGAATCAACATAATTGCATATAGAATCACTTCTATTGATAAAGGTGATGCAATAATCATTTGTACCTCTAAGACACCGAAGCACCCATTTCATTGCATGTTGATGTTCTCTTCTTGGATTTTCCATGTACATGTTGACAAAACCCACAAAATGTGAAATATTTGGTTTGGTATATACCATCACGTACAATAGACTTCTTACTACATTAACATAAGGTACAAAAGACAATTATTTTCTTCCTCACTACTAGGACATAAACATGAAGAAAGCTTAAATTAGGAAGATAAAAGAATATTTACAGGTTTCATATTATTCATCTCGAATTTTACAAGTATTTTCTCAACATACTTTTGTTGTGAAAACTTGATCCTACCATTTTTTGTCTTTGTGTATTGCAATGCTCAAGATTTGTTTTGTTGCTCCTAGATCTTTCATATCAAAGGTCCCTAGCAAAACAATTAGTGCGAATAAAATACAAACATATAGAAACTTAACAATTGACACAACTATTTCATGGAAATCTATACCTTCCATTTGAGAGTAACCTTTGCGACCAATTTGGCTTTATACCTTTCAACATTATCATCAATGTGTTTCTTCAATTTGTAGACCCATTTACATCTACCAATCTTTCTATCTATAGGAAGTTCTACTAGGTCGCAAGTTTTGTTTTTCTCTAAGGCGTCCATTTCTTCTTTCATTGCCACCTTACATTTGACATTATTGATATGATATCTTGCTTTCTAATGACCAGGTTCCCCATCATTAGTAACCAAAGCAACATATGAAGTAAAATCGATATGCCTTTTAAGAAGAATTTTCTCCTGCATAGATCTTCTCAGTGTTGGTTGTGGAATTTCCACATTTTCCTAAGTATCTTTAGCATTTATTATTTCTTTATCATCATAAGCTTCTTCTTGCTTCCTTGTGTTTGTAGATTGTTTAGTCTCCAATTAAATTTGTTGATTTAATGGTACCTATTCCTTTTTCAAATCAACTTCTACACTATCTAATTTAATTAGAAAAGATTAATCAAATATGACATCTTTGCTAATGATTGTTTTGTGGGCAATAGGATCTCATAATCTATATCCCTTAGCTACATCATCATAACCAAAAAAGATATATTTCTTCGATCTAGTGTCTAATTTAGAACATTGATTCGTAGGAGTAAGTGTGTAAGCTTCACAACTAAAAATTTTAAAATTTGAATAATCGTAGGAGTGATCTGTCTACACCTCTTTAGGGATTTTATACTTTATTGCACCATTACCTCTTTAGGGATTTTATACTTTATTGCAACTAATGGTGATCGATTTACAAGATAACAAGTAGTAACTTCTTCCACTTACAATTCTTGTTGCAAATTGGCATTGTTGAACATGCTTCTTGCTCTTTCTAGAAGAGTCTCGTTCATGTGTTCTACTACACCTTTTTGTTGGGGAGTATATGTAATGGTTTTGTGTCTTACGATCACGGCTTCTTTGCAATGCTTTTCGAACTCTAAAGTGAACTCACTTTTGTTACATTATATTAAATATTGATTGTTTTCCCATTTTTGTTTTCTACGGTAACACTGGGTTACTAGCTTCTCTTGTGGTGCATGCTTTGGTACATGAGGTATACCTGTATCGTTTGACATTCATTTGATTTTCATTTGCTGATTAGTTATTTTTCATTTTGCGTGAAGGCATTATTGTCTAGGGAGGAGAGATTTGCAGTTATCTCAAATCTCTTCTGGGCTTGGTATATTTTGTACACTTGTTGTAGCTTGTCCCATTCTCGGTTGAATGACAAGCTCAACTTGGTCTCTATATGCCAGTCTCTTTTTGCACTAACAATTCGTTGCAAGTGTTTCTGTGTTTTCAAGGACAGGTTGCAGCTCTATTGAGGCGAGGACTTCTTCGGCGGAATAGTCACCTCCAAGGATACCAAGGGTCCCACATGCTGTTCAAGCCAGCAAGCCCATAAGACATCAAAAAGATTTACTCGAGAGGGAGTTTCTTGAGCCCTTAGCTTAGTTTCTATTTTGAAAAGTTAAAACAAATTTTCTCCTTTTCATTTAAAAGCATTTGTTTTTGTTTTGAGCATAAAAAGAAATACAAATAAAAATCTTTTCTCATTTCTGAAAGAGCAACGTTTTTAAGGCACTGGTCATCTATGTGTTTCATGCTTATCGTATGGTTAATGGCTATTGCTTATATTATGTTTTGCTTATAGATCTCAGATTGACAATCTTATTTGACTCTAATAACTCTCCTAGAGCTTTACATCTTAGCTTTTAACTTAACTTTCCATTTAGGGACCACCCCCCTTAGCTAACCTAGGAGATAGCTAAAACGAAGAGAGTTGGGATTAGTGTGACAGCCCCTTCTCTGAGTTCCCTGCCACCAACCACACCTTGTGGGGTTGAAGGCTTTTCTCGCTAACTGGTAGGTAGGTGCGGGCGGCAGGGTCAACAATTAAACACATTCTTTTCTTTTCAAAACATAAACCCGCACTTTTCTAGAGAAATCATCTATAAATTTTATAAAATATGATGATTCTCTAAGAAAAACTATCAGGGATGGCCCCTAAACATCTTTTTTTTTTTTTTGTCAAATATGAGTGGAGCCTTCTATTAACCACATGAAAGATTACATATGTTACATGGCTTTACAATGTAAGGACCAACAAGGGCTATTCGTATGAAGGGTAACCAACTACACAACCCGAAATAAACTCGAAACCCTCAACCCTAGGCTTACAAAATAAGTCTCCATACAAGATTCCGTGAGATCCGACGGTCACGAAACTATCGTCTCGGCAACATGCGCCCCTTTTACCCAGTTCACGAACCTGATAAGGAGTGTGAGCTAATGTTTATAAATGTTCAGGTTCGGTTTGAAACTTAAGCTTCGATCACTTTTAGAACCCGAAAACCATATGAAAAAGCCCCTGTTGATCTGACGGTCCTCTGAGATATCGGAGCGAAAAACAGCACGGTCTTTACTTTCCTTTTCGGACTTGATGAGGATTGTAAACTGCTTATCTAAAAAGCATCGGGTCTGTCGCTTTGGTGGTTAACCTCCGCTTACTTTTCCACTCGATGGCCATTCGATTACAAAGGCTATTAGGATCTGTGGCTAACGACCTACTAAGAGGCCTACTGTTTACCAAGTGCCTCTCCCCTGTGGAAAGCTCTATTTTAAGCATTTTTCTTCTTTTTTTTTGAAAATCAATGGTTAAGAATGACTTACACTTCCGCTTTCTCCTGCTTCCACTAGTCTTCCTTCTTGTTCAGTCCTAATAGTCTGGAAGTTTTCCATATCTTTGTCCGCCTGTCTTTGACAATCCTCACGCAATTTCCCCGAGGGTGTAAAATCCCATGCATACCTGCTGTAACTTTCTTTGCAAAACACTCCTTCATTTGTCAGACGATCAACTAGCATATTGGCTTTTCTTTGCACATGAACAAAGCTGGTCGTTCTTAGGGTTTGAAGGTGGGAATGAATGCACTGAAAGACCTACAAAAGTCGCCAATGTTTTGATACTTTTCCAGGTGCTTTTCCATTGTAGATCTTCTTGGCCGCATTATTAACCAATTCCGAGTCAGCTTCAATGATGGCATTATGAGAATTTGACTCGATTAGTATTTACAGGCACTACTCTAAGGCCATGAGCTTCGCCACGTTATTTGTAGCAGTTCCCAGATGACTATGAAAGATGTCCTTTATGCACCCCTGCTCATCTCTGATGACCCCGCCAAAACTAGCCATCCCCGGGTTACCTTTAGAGGCCCCATCTATGTTAATTTTCAAGAAACCATGAGGAGGAGGTTGCCAAAAGTCTTTAACACCATTTATTTAGCTCACATCCTTGTGTATGCTTTGCAGAACTAGCGAATGGAGACCCAACTGCAGCAGAATACGAGTGTTTTGGGGCAGAGTTGGGTTCTCAGGAGGTCTCCCTAACGTGGCACCAACAATATCTTTGAATTGTCTTAATATCTGTGCAATAGTGTTCTGGGTTGAGCCAGTTTTGCTCTTGAAAATCCTGCCATTGCATTCTTTCTAGACGTCCCAGATTAAGAAGCCTGGAACCAGAGTCCAAGCATTGTTGATGAGCTCATTGCCTGAGAAGTTTCTTCTCCAATTCCTCAAAGTGTTGGAAATACTGAGGCCATCCCTGTCAGTTTGCCTGAAGACTGAGGCCACCCAATCCCACAAGGTTGAAGTGAAAGGGCAAAGGTTGAGTAAGTGTTCCATCGTCTCCTCTTGTATACCACACAGATATCATTGGATGGGCCAACAAAACCTTTCTTCAGAAGATTTTCCCAACTTAGAATTTTCTTTTGTTGAACCAACAACATGAACAACTTTATTTTCATCCAATGTGAGTTCTGCCAAAGGTCCTTCCATGCCTTAATAGGGTTTTGATAATCACACCCTATGGCTATTTGTTTGGCTACTGTGAGCTTAAAATTACCTTCTGTGTTTCTTCCCCATCTTAGTTGGTCAGACAAGGATGAGACCTGAATCTTCCTTTGTTCCAAGTCCATAGCAAGAGAGTTAGCCTAAGCTTTCAAAGGGCTCTCTTCCCTGTAGCCTAGATCCTTCCATGTTCTCCATTTGCCATTGTGCCTTACCTGATCCCAGAAGTCACTTACCATGCATAAACCTTTGTTTTTAGTGTCATTCTTGAGATCGGTTAGTTCTTCCCTAAATAGTTTTGGTTCTTGCTGCCAATTATCCTCCTAGAATCTTGCTGTGCTGTTGGACAATGCCTCTATTTTCCCAAGCAAGATTCCAAATGTGGGAGCTCTTGATAAGCCCAGGCATTCGAATATGATCCCTCTCCTGCCAATTATTTGCATATTTCTGTTTCCAAAGCTTGGCCCACGGGGTTGCCGATTCCTTGAGCCACCTCCACCAAAGCTTTGCACCCAAAACTCTACTGAGGGTTTCAGGGTCATGAAGCTCCAAACCTCCATGGGCCTTAGGTTTGCAGAGCTTATCCCAAGCTACCAAAGCCCATTTCTTTTTCTCTTCCCCTTTGCCCCAAAGAAAATCTCTTTGAATGTTCTTGATCTATTGCAAAACTCATTTAGGAACAGGAAGAGCTGACATCATGAAAATGGGTATGGCATGTAGGACAACTTTTGTGAGCACAAGGCGCCCTACTAAATTCAAAGATCTGCACGTCCATTCCGAATCCTATCCTGAAGTTTGTTAATGACTGGCTCCCACACTCCCCTGCTTAGAGGTTTGTCTGTAAGGGGCATTCCAAGGTACTTAAAGGGTAACTGATCCCTTTGGAACCCTAGAATTTTGGTAAGGTTTCTATGAATAGCAATGTCAGTGTTAAAAAAGAAAACTTTTGATTTGTCAAGGCTTACCTCTGTACTAGCAGCCATAGCAAAGTCATTCAGGATTTGTTTAAAAGCTTTGGCTTCCTTGACCGTGGGAATGCCCTGCAGCATAGTGTCATCCACAAATTGTTGGTGAGTTGAAGCCGCTCCATCTGTGGTGAGTTTCAAACTCTGGATTCTTCCCTCAGCACTTGCCATTTTTATCGCTCTACCTAGCCCTTCCATCATGAGCACAAAGAGGAAGGGGGACAATAGATGTCCTTGTCCGAGTCCCCTAGAAGGCATGAAGGTTCTTGAGGGCGAGCCATTAAGCAGGATTGAAAAATTGGCCGTGGATGCAAGGGCCATGACCCATCTGATCCAATTATGGTCAAAACCATAAGCTTTTAGCATTGCCCTGATGTAAGACTAGCTTAGCTTGTCATAAGCTTTCACTAGGTCAATCTGTATGATCATACCAGCTTGCTTGTTGCTCTTCAGAGAGTGTACCATCTCATGAGCTTGTATGATATTGTTGAGAATTTGTCTTCCTTCCACATAATCATTTTGCTCCTCTGAGATAAGAGCTAGAAGAAGGGGCTTGAGTCTGTTAGCAATCACTTTGGAAATAATTTTGTACACCACATTACATAAAGTTATGGGTCTAAATCTGTCCGGTGTGATGGATTTTTCCTGCTTCAAAATCAAAGCTATGAAAGAGGCATTGAGAGCCTTCAAGACAGATCTGGATCTTCTTGAGTCTTCCACTGCATCAAGGATGTCTCGTTTGATTGTTTTCCAACATGCTTTAAAAAAGTCCACATTGAAACCATCCGGGCCAAGATCTTTCCCATTTTGCATCTCGTTGATAACTTCCCTGACCTCATCTTCAGATACTGGCCTATTGAGATTATGATTGTCTTCCCTTGATACAAGGTTGGGAATCTACCTTGTGAATTTGTTGATGAACTGTGACCTGTCTAAGAGTGGCTCCTTTTCAATGTTAAGGAAGTGTTGTACTAGGACATATTCCATTTCTTTGTGGGTGATGAGCTCATTCCCTTGAGAATCTCTGAGTTTTAAAAAAAAATTATGTGACCTGTGACTCAAAGTTGAATTATGATTTATTTTTTCTTTCCCCTTCTCTAATCCACTGTACTCTCGATTTCTGTCTCTAGAAAATCTCCTCTTCCCTACACCTATCATCCCATTCCTTCTGAAGAGCATCAAATTGAGTTTTCCTTTCCTCAGTAAAGCCAGCTGTGATCATGAGCTGATTAATCCCCTGAAGTTTTTGTTCAACTTATTTTTTGGCTTTGAAAATGTTACCAAATTGTTTTTTGTTCCAATCTTTGAGTCTGACTTTGATGTGTTTAAGTCTTTGTTGTAGCATGTACATTTTAGTGCCTTGAAAGGGAAACTCTTCCATCCACCATTTATCAATATTGCTGATGAAGTCAGGGTGAGAGAGCCAGACATTTTCAAACCTGAAAGGTATGTTCCTCGGTGTACCCATAAAAGTGGCTTCAAGCTAGAGAGGCCAGTGGTCTGAACCTCCAAATGGAAGGATTAAAGTTGACATGTCAGGGCTTGTGAGAAATAGGTCCTTTGTGATCATGAATCTATCTAGTTTGGAGGAAACTTGAGAAGCCCTTCCTCTCTTGTTGTTCCAGGTGAAAGTGCCATTTATTGTTTCAGCATCCACTAATCTCATGTTCTGGAAGGCATTGGAGTCTCTTCCTAGTGTTTTGGTGCCGCCTCTTTTCTCTGTAAGAGATTTGATCATATCAAAATCCCCTGCCAGAATCCAGGGCATATCAAGATATCTCTCTCTTAGCTCCTCAGGGGAAGTGAGAAGCTTGAGTTTGTGTTCTAGATTTTGAGGACCGTATACATTTGTAATCATGGAAATCTCCTTATCACCCACAGGTTGTATTACCAACGAAAGATAGCTCCTGGATGCTTCCGCGTCCAGGATTCCAAGTTTTTGGGGATCCCAAAGCGTAAGAATCCCTCCTGCCAAGCTATCTACCTTAACCTCTAGATACTCATACCTGCTTCACCATTTGCTATGTATTTCTATGATTTTATCCATTGAGCACTTTGTCTCCTGAATGAAAACCATGTCTAGTTTTTCTTCTTTTATTCTATTGTTGAGATTTCTTTGTTTTCTTTTACTTCCTAGGCCCCTAATATTCCAGGTTGTAAACTTCATTAAGATAGGCTTGTAAAAGAGTAACTGGTGAGATATTTCATCTTACCTGAGTTGATCATGAGTTTTCCACATTCTGTCAACAACTCATTCTATCTTTTCCTTCCTCTTTTCCTACCCGGGTTCTTTGAAGAGTGCCCCTATGTTTCCTCCATTGTCTTCATCCCTCTATTTTCCTGGCTGTCATGGTTTCTTTTGACTCCAGAACTCTTCGATTGGGATCTCCATAGGAAGAGTTGTTGAACCCTATCAAACTCCTCTTTTGGCAGGGAGTCAACTCCTTTGGTAATACCCTGTTGTAGAAACTTTTCTAGATCCAAGTTTTCCTTCTCAAGAATCTCCTGTAATTCATGATCCTCTGTTCCTGCCTCACTTGTGGTCATCTCGTGGTCCCTACTAAGCTCCACAATGTTCGATAGATCATCCTGTTGCTGGTTGTTCTCTGGTATGTCCTCCATGCTGGTATCCCTATCCTTCTCATTGGTTTTAATCTTTGATTTCTGGTTTTCCCCATTGTTTCCAATTTCTTCTTCTAAGATTTTGAAACTATTGTGGCTCAGTTGTCCGTCCTCATTGATTTTTTTTTGGTGTCGCTTTCCTCCTTTCCCCTTACCCCCAACCTTAGTGAAACCCTCGTGATCTCTGCTTGTGGTGGTTTTCTTGTTGCTTTCTAGTTTGTTAGATGGGAAATCTCTATATAGGTGCCCGTGTTCATGGCACTTACGACATCTAAATGGGACATGCTCATAGTCCACCGCCTGCACCCATTCTTCATCATAAACCTCTGGGAATGCCCTAGATAGGTCCATTTCCACATAGATCCGGGCGAAGGAAGTGTATTTTCCTCTTAATGTCGCATCTGATGTCTTTATAAAATGCCCTAGTTTATTGTCGATAGCCTTTAGAGACTCCAGTAACCAATAATCTAAAGGAAGGGAGTATAGTCTTATCCATACTAGTACTGAAGTGAACGTTTCTCATTCTGGGACAAAGTTCATCACCCATGGTCGCATATAAAGGCTTGCAACAACGTAAAAATAGGGTCCTTCCTCGAACACTCCGTCTTTATCTTTTAAGCTTGTGAACACCACTGTAAAGAAACCCTTAGATCTAAGGTGAAGGTTTATTTTCCCCTTTGGTTTCTAGTTGTTCCTTATCCATGCATGTAAAGCCTTCTCCATCGGCCAAATCCCCATAAATTTGCATATGATCGCGTGTTTCGCCACGTGATCTCTGTGCACCTGTAGCGCTGGGTCACTTAAAACGACCCAAGGAGTGATGGTCAACTGGGGTTTGCAGACGCCTGTCACTCTCAGTGGTGCAACTTTCTGACTGTTGCCCTCTTTCCTATTCTCCCTGCTATCTTCCTCAAGATTTACTCTTTGTTCGTGAGGTTTGATATTTCCTGTGTTAGTATCCTTCGTTATCACCTCTGTTGGTTTCTTGAAGCGATGCAGATCAATTTCCTTGTTTATGTTCGCGGCTATTTCACTGTAGGAGGGAGCAGAACTCCCTCCTCCATAACCCGCCATGGTTACCAGCGCCAAACCCTGACTCAAGCCCTAGATCATATTGCAAAGCCTTTTCCTTTAGAATCTCGTCTATTCTTTACTCTTGCTCCCTCAATGTCGAGGTGGCCCCTAAACATCAAAATGGATATAATAAAAAATTATTTTACTAATGTGATTGTTTACTTTAAACTTCTTTATACATTGTTTTCCAAATATACAATGTTTGCATAAATTCAAATTTGGAGATTTTAAATTTGAAAGTAATTTGTGATTTATCAATACCTATAGTCCTTTCTCGCTCAAATGACCTAATTGTTGATGCCATAAATGAGTGGATTCAATCGCTTCCTCAAATACCACAATTGCTTCATTGATTTGGGTATTTCCATCCAACTTGTAAATATTTTTGCCCTAGTAACCTTCATAACTTCTAAAGTGCTCTTAAACACTTCCAATGCTTCACCTTAACCTAAAAACTTATGGCATCTAGATTCCAAAGCTCCCAAAAATTAAATTCTTCTTGAGTTCAAACACATGTAACATCAATTATTGTTTGTCTTTATGGTATCAAGGAACATTACTAATAGGAAAAAATTCATCAATCATACATGGAACTGATTCAACTAGATTTGCCTTATTTTTGGAGTCTTCCTTGAATTCTTGTCTCTTCCAACAATCTTTCTTTAGGTGCTCTATCTTGTTACAATACCAACACCTAATTTTGCTTTTATTTCCTTTCAAATTTTCTTTCCTTTCTTTGGACTAACCTCTAGCTACCATTGCTTCTGGTGTGGAGTCTTTGATACTTGATTTCTTCCTCACCTCCTTAGATAACAACACTCCAAGAAAGGAATCACCATAAAGAGTCTTAGTTGTACTAAAGTTAATGGAAGTTATTAAATGATTCCAGGATTTAGCCAATGAACACAACAATGTAACTATCTTATCTTCATCATTAAGTTTAACATCCATAATACTGAATTAACAATAAGAGTATTAAATACATTCAATCGGTCTGTAATTTTCATACTTTCTTTCATTTTTAGACTATATAATTTTGATCCAAATAGAAAATGGCATCAACTCATGGTATTCATCCACCCATGGAATTTACCCAAGGTATTGTAAGTGGCATCCACCCATGGTATTCATTCACCCATGGATTGACCCGTGGTATTATGACATCCACCTATGGTATTCATTCACCCATGGAATTGACCTGTGGTATTGTAACTGAAAAATACTATAAGTAACAAGTCACATTTTGTAAAAGGACAGTTTGTCCGCCACAATGTAACTTTTATAGTTATTCTTCGTTTTAATAAAAAAATTATTTGTGGTTTTGTTTATTGGGTCTTCTCCTTTTTTTCTTCTGGAATTTCAATTTTTCAGATCTTGGGGGCCTCTCCCCCAAAATCCATTTCAAACTTTTAGATCTTGGGGGCATCCCCCCAAGATCTAGATCAGTGGTATCAGAGCAGGTTATGATTCCATGGGAATGAGGGTTTGATGCATATTTTAGTTTCAAATTTTGCAGCAATATTCAACAAACTTCATGCATGTGCTACATCCTCCACAGAGCATTTTTTTGGGCCAAGCGGGAAGAATTTTTCTTTTTTTCATTTTTTTGCAGGTTTTCTTTTTGGCAGCAAGTTTGCAAATCAGATGTGAAATATTGGGTACAAAATTTACAAAAACAAATTACGGATCTGGATTCCTTGCCAAAAAATACCAAAATTCAAAAAAAAAAAATTGGCCGAATTGGAGTTCAGCTGTGGAAAATATCGCTAATTTAAAATAAGCTGTGTTGTAGAATTTTTTTCTTACGACAACTGGTAAATGGCCACTCTCCTATCATTTTTGACTATTTTTGTGCAGAATTTCAGAACAATGTGTGCAGATCTGAGCTCCTCTTGAAAAATCACCCAATTAAAAAAAAAAAGGGTTGAATCAAAGTTCGGATGTGGGAGATACTGTTGATTTAAAATTAGCTATTTTTTCAGAACTTTTGTGACGATAGGAAAGTTGCAGCACGAGTATGAGATTCTAGAGTGTTCAGATAAGTATTTCCAAAACATGAGAAGATGCAAAATAGTCCTGTTTCCAAAAACAGGTTATAATAGATATTCTAAGTTATATTGACCAAGTTATATCCATTTTAATTTTAGAGTAACATTCAGAGTGGGTTCCCTTTGGAGATGCGCTCTCCCACCCCGTTTTAGTAGGCACTTGGTTCACATTCATCAGTTTCAGCATAACAACATTCAGCTTGGGTTCTTTGGAGACATGCCTTCTCACCCCAGGCTATGTAGGCACATTCTACTTCATCAACAACCAACATCACAATTGTGGGTCAACCACACAAAATCCTTTCCATCAAAGTCCATTTGCTAGGCTGCACACTATCAATATCATAGTTGGTCACAATCATTACAGGGTATCTCTATCCTCGGATCTTCGTTCATCATGGTTATGGGTCATCCACAAACCCACACTTCATCGAAGACCATTTGCTAGGACGCACACTATCAATATCACAGTTGGTCACAAGCATTACAGGGTATCTCTATCCTCGGATCTTCGTTCATCATGGTTATGGGTTAACCACATAAAACCCTTCTCTTCAATGGCTCTTCATATTCAACAAAGGCTTCGTAGGAGGGAACTTCATGCAATGGGGACCATTGCTTCTTAAGGAGGGAGGAATGACCCGAATATAAAATGGTGTCAACCCATGGTATTCATCCACTCATGGAATTTACCAAGGTATTGTAAGTGGCATCCACCCATGGTATTGTAAGTGACATCCACCCATGGTATTCATTCACCCATGGTATTCATTCACCCGTGGTATTTGTTCATGGTATTGTGATATCCACCCACGATATTTATTCACCCATGGAATTGACACGTGGTATTGTAACTGAAAAATACTATAAGTAACAAGTCGTATTTTGTAAAAGGACAGTTTGTCCGCCACAATATAGCTTTTACAGTTATTCTTCATTTTAATAAAAAATTTCTTCGTTGTTTTGTTTATTGGGCATTCTCCTCTTTTTCTTCTGGCGTTTCAATTTTTTCAAATCTTGGGGGGCTCTCCCCCAAAATCCATTTCAAACTTTTAGATCTTGGGGGCCTCTCCCCCAAAATCCATTTCAAACTTTTAGATCTTGGGGGCCTTCCCCCAAGATTTGGATCACATTTCCTCTTAAAGTATATTCAATTCGTCATAGATTTTGTCTTATAAAGGTTTTCCCTCTTGCTCCATAAGCTTGTTTTTACTTCACTGATAATGTTAAACAAAATATCATATGCAAAACATAACTGAATAGTGTTGAGGGCTCTAGCATCTAGGTCTTCCCACTCTTCATCATGCATAGTTGTAGGTTTCTTTCTCCTTTTGTCTAATGCCTTATGTAAACTTTGTTATACTAACAAATCTGGCATTCTTAATTGTTGTAATTCAAAATTATTTTTGACAACAAAATTTTCAACCTCGAATTTGGTATTTATTACCTTCTCCATTATACACAGACTCTCCCTCCAAATCATTTTTTTTAAATTGTCAAATTAGAAACTTCTTTTCACAAACTCTGTTCAAAAATTCGTTTTAGATGGTTTCTTTGAAATTATAATATATATAATTATATATATAATAATATATAAAGAGGGAGAGAGGGGGAGAGAGATCTTCAAAAATTTAGAGTTTATTATCTTCAACAATTCTTTTAATAGACTCCGTAGAATTTTTAAAATTGTGTACTTGATTTTTCTCTCTTTGTGTGGCTCCTTTACCAGACCCAAATTCCACCAAAACACATTCGCCACAGTTTCTTTGCAAAATGACAGCTCAATTTCCAACATCTAGTTCCACCTCCTTAAAAAAACATAACTTGACCCCCTCTTGGTTAAACCACCTGAGCTTCGTTTAGCACGACTGCTCGACCATCACCTTTCCGTGGACACGTTTCCTTTTTATAATTTTTTTCTTCAACAATGGATCATATTGGGGATATCTTTTGCCCTCCTATGCCAACACGGGTTTATGGGCTCCTCCATGAGTCTGTGTGAGCTCGAGAGTGTTTTCACTTCACAACAGTGGACTTGGATTGACTTATTATAACATACCTAGTCTCTTCGAATAGTCCTCAGTTCACAACTTGAATTCTCAACCCAAATGGATTGGTTCTCACACAAACTTGGCTTGACTAGTGGCAACTTGGGTTTTGTTAGTTAGGGTTTGTACTCTATCTCTCCTCTTTCCTTTGACCAATAAATGACCAATCCTCCCGCCTTCTGTAGACTTCACTCCACACCGTGTCTCAACCCAACTCGAATGGTAGATAAAATTCTCTCCTCTATTCCCTTGATCGACTTTGACTTGGTCCAAATCTATAGCTTTAATACCACTTTTTGGTTTTTAGAGTTTATATAAACATTTACAACAAAAAATAATGAAAGAAAGCACACAAAATTTTAAGCCTGGCAATTTATCAAAGAAATCTCCATGGGGTAAGGTAAGACATTTTATTAATCAAGAAGAATTCATAATCAAACTTACATCCCCTTCAACGCTCAAGCTTCAATGAAGTAACAATCATTACAAAATTTTAATTGATTTCATAAGTTAACATCATTAATCTAACAACCAAATATTTACCTCAACACATTTTGGTTTTCACATTTTCTTTTAATTAATGTGTCATCATATAAAAACAATCAATCACGATATGTCAACTTATGAGAGGCATAACTTTTGCATCTGAACTTTGATTGACACACTTCTTGCATTGTTGGAAAGGTATTCAAGTGTAGAATAACATCATGGGTGCCAGTTCTTAAGCGCCAAAGTTGATTTCTATGGTTTTCCGCCTTAAAATAATTGAGGTGGTTAATAAAAACTATAATGATCCAATTTGTATCATACTACCCACTTTGGGAGGCTTTTTCTCTCCAAAATATTTTACTAAATGGGGTGATAAAATTTTCTCTGCCTTCACCCTATAGTACCATTTAGCCTTTCCTGGAGGTTTTCCTTTCAGTCCAATTTGCTAAAGGTCGTGATGCCCCTCGCTTGTGGTTATGGATCTCTTCTACAAAATTGTATACACTGTCAACTTTTCCTAAGTATTTTGAGCTAAGTCCTTTATGGAAGGTTGGACCTACTCTTCTTCTTGATCCAACACAAATAGATCATAGAGTTTTATATTTTCCACGCTCACCATTGAGTAATTGCACATGTATGGGGGTAGAATTGAGTCTGTGGACATTATCTCCCACTTTTTATAGTGTCTTGATAGGACCATATTGCATAGCCTTGATTTTCATATTAGGACCCTGTAACTTATCCTTGTTCATATGTAACCATACTTTGTCTTTTACTCTAAATAACATCTTTGTTTTGTGTTGATCATACCTGGCCTTCTACTTTTCTTGTGACTTCTTTGGTGTCTCATATACTTGCAAGTGGATCTCCTTGATATTCTCAAAAAAATTGTCTTCCTTTAAAGCATCCACTGTTAGATCCTCCCTCACTTCCCATGATCCATATGAAATATCTAAAAGCGATGGTGGAAAATATAGAAAACAAGTTTTAAATGTGGATTTACCAAGAGAAGTGTGGATTTCTATGTTATAAGAGTGTTGTATATATACCAAATTTTCATCCCAAGTCTTTGAATTCTTTTAATAATATATTTCTTCAAAAGTTGCACCAAAGTCTTGTTAACCACTTATGTTTTCCCAAGATAGAATTTTGTATGCCTCTTCAACCTTGTTTCCATCTTCTCCTACAATGTAGTCCAAAATTCATTGAGAAATATATTGTTCATATATAAAATAATGCTACTTGGTATCCCTAAGTGCACCCAAACCTATCCAGAGAATAAGTTTGTTGATTCTTATTTGTTGATAGTCTTTTTATAGAGCATGTGAATGCACATCTTGCTAAACCTGTCAATTACCATGAATAGGTAGTCATGTCCCTTCCTAGTTTTTGGTAAACCTCTAACAAAGTCCATGGAAATGATTTCCCACGGATGAGTGGGTACAGATAAGGGATGGTATAAACCCTCTTTTTGTTACTAGGGTTGCTGGTACAACAAAACATACATCCTCCTATGAACCCACCTACATATTCTTGCATTCTAGGCCAATACACATACCTTCATAGGTTGGCCACTATGTTTCTTACACCAAAATACAACAACCTTAGAGGTGTGAGCCTCTTTGATAGTTGCATCATCCACCTTTAGGAACACAAAGTTTGTCTAACCTCTAGAGCAACCCATTTTGGAGATGATAGTCAACTATGCTATCTCCATTGTCTACATGACTTTGGCTCTACAATTGCTAAAACACCTCCTTGAAGTCCTCATCCTCTACATATGTCCCTATGTATGCATTATAGAATCCATATGCATCAGAGTTTTCAAAGCTGAGATTTTTGATGTAGGTGGCCTTGAAGGCATATTGACTAATTTATTTGTACTTCCATTCTTATACTTAATCACTAAATGAAACGGTTGTAAACACCCCATCCACTTGTATTTTTTGGTCTGTTGTAACTTACTCTAGCTCTACATGTATTGTAGCCATGGGTGATTTGTGTGGATGACTATCTCCTTTCCCACCAAATAATTGTTTCCACATTTTGAAAACATGTACTAGGGCACAAAGCTTTGTATCGTAGGTATGGTAGTTGAGAACTACCCCATAAAACACTTCAGAATGGTAACATACAACCTTTTCTTCCTACTTCAACATCACTCCCATAACATATCCACTTGCATCTGTCTCCACTTCAAAGGGTTGCTACAAATTTGGTAATGCAAGAATTGGTGCTTGACTAATTTTCTTCTTCAATTCCTTAAAGGCCTTTTGCTCACCCTCCACCCTTTGGAAACTCTTTCCAATCATTATTATGGAGTGAAATTGTGTGACTATTATTGAAAATGAAGCTATGAATTTTCTTAGGTACTTTGTTGCTCCAACAAAACTCTTAACCTCTAAAACATTCTTAGGCACCAAAAATTCATGATGACCTCAATATTAGTAGGATCTATATTTAATTTCCCTCCACCAATCACACAGCCTAAATACACCAATTATTCTTGTGCAAACTCACATTTTTTGAGATTTTTCAATAGTTGGTTCTTCTTCAATGTCTCTAGAACTTGCATCAAATGCAATATGTGTTGCTCCAATGTAGCGATATATATATGTATATCATCTAAATAAACAATAACAAATGAATCAAGATATGAGCACGATATATCATTCATTAATCTCATGAACTTAGTTGGTGTATTTCATAGACCAAATGACATGACAACCACTCATATAGACCTTGTCTGATTTTGAAAGTGGTCTTTTAGGTATCTTTATCTTTGACTCAAACGTAATGATACCCTAATTTTAAATCGAGTTTGGTGAAATATTTTGATTGTTGCAATTGATCCAAAAATTCATCAATCTTGGGCAGGGAGTACCTATTGTTGAGCATAATTTTGTTTAACCCCCTAATATCAATGCACATTCGCCAAATCCCATTTTTCTTAGGCACAATTATGATGGGTGATCCTCATGGTGATGTATATGGTCAAATAACACCCTAATCTAACAATTGCTTCTAGTGTTTCTTTACTTCACTTGCTTCTAAAATAGACTACCTATATAGTCCAATGTTTGGGAATGGGGAGTCTAACAATATTTGAATCTCATGCTCCCCCTTCCCTCCTAGGTGTTATCCCTTTAATATCCTTGAAGATTGTCATGTATGCATGTAGCAACTCTTCCAATTGTTGTCTCTATTCATTAGTGCACCCCTCTAGGGATGTATTTGCTCTAATTGATTATTTCATCGATTGTGTTTCTCTTAAAAATAGTAAAACATACTTCTTGCTAGAATTGATCAGTTTCTTCACTTGGTTGGCACTTACTAGTGTGATTCTATACTTCCTCTTGTGCATGTTGATGATGGAGTATTTTCTATCATTGACGAGGCAATACCAGTTGGCTCTTTGCATGAATATTGCACCCTGCATGTACATATAGGGACTCTCATACACAACCCCACATACATCAAGTGGAATTACATCCAATTCTACTTCATCAATAAAATTAACACTGATAACAAATTTTATTTTACACAATTTTGTTACCTTGATTTTTGTATCTTTATTTACCCATTCTAATGGATATGGGTTAAAATGATCTTGAATCTCTAATCTCATTTTGTTGACCAACTCTGCTGCAATGAGATTGACCTATGATATTGAGTCAAATAGAGCATGATTTTTGTCTTCTTGACATGTATCTTTATGTGGAAGAGTTTGATCATCTCCTTCTCTTCCTACCGTTGAAGGCTATTCAATTTCACCCCCTTTTGCATTAATGTGAAAACAATATTCTCATCCATGTCTGAGTTGTTTTCCACATGATTGCTCAAATTTGTGGCTATGATATTTTTCCTCTTTCCTTCCTTCTAGTTCTTTAGGTTGATTTTTGGATGTAATTTCTAGTGCTTTCCTATGTATTACCATCAATGCTATAGTAGTTTCTAGGATATTTACACTAGTGTGTTGTTTCTAATGTCTTCTTTTCCTTCCCCCATTTCCACTTATTCTTCCCTTCTATGAAAGCTTCTCAATGTTCCTTCTACTTTGAATCACTCGACTACCCTTTCTTCTCGCCTATGTTTTCCAGGCATAATGCCTACACACGAGCCTTGTCCACCATTATGGGTTTGAACAACATCACTTTCTTTCAAAAATGGTTGTGTAGACCTCTCAGATATTTGAGGAGTACATATGGGTTCTTGGGAAAGATACCTAGCATTATTTCCATCTTGAACTCTATGGTATAGTCTTGTACACTATACCCATGTCTCTCCTCGAAGTAATGCCACCGGATCCACTGCTCCCCTACATACCCAATAGGGTAGAATTGAGACTTTATAAGAGTTTTAAAATCCTCCGACTATGTTACAAGAGGATACCCCTCTATCCTTGAGGTTTTTCTGTTGATTTCCCACCAAGTCAGGGCATATATTTCTTATTTAAAATGAGCAAATTAATTTTTTTGTTCCTCATCTATATGGTGAACATTAAAGTAAACCTATAACTGCTACAACTGTTGATTTAATTTCAAAGCATCTGTCTTGTTAGCACTCTGTAATTTTCCTAGGCTGAGGAATAAAACTACAAAGGTAGCCACAAACCACTTTTAAAGCTAGGATCTAGTCTTTCCAGCTTCAGACAGGGCTCTCTCTACATGATTTAGATTTCTGGTTTTAAGATATTAGGCTAGTTATCAAAATTTGAGGTGGGTTTTTCAAAAGTTTGGTTGAAAGATGTTGGAAAAGTCCATTGGGCACGGAGTCATAAAATTTTGGGTAATCAATTACAAATTGGCAGAGTAGTTGTAAAAGGGCAGGGTAGGCAAACTCTTGGATCCTTTAAGACATTTATGGCGTGGATGAGATGAAAAAGTAGAAGATCAATTAAATATAAATCATATTGAAATTAATTTTATATTTAATCTCATGAGGAAAACATTAAGACTGTTTATAACAAGTTAGAGCAGAGTACACTTAAGTAAATTCAACTCTTAATCTTCTTGCAGCAATCAGGAAGGGAAATTCATATGGAAACTGAGAAAAATGAACAATTTAACTTAATATAACACATCACCATTTGTTTGACACAAGAATCCTAGAACAAAACTACCTCTGTATTTATGAAAATTGATTACTTTGAGTACAATCCACGACTTACATCAAGGTAGAGCTATTTTCTTCATACATGTTCCAACCCTTACTAAGTCTTATTACAAAATATTTATAAACTTTCAATTAAACTAACTTCGAATTCCAAAAATGAATTGACTACAAAATAATATCTAACAAAAATATAGATATTTTTGAAACAAAACTATAAAATAGGAATTCTGGATAAATTCCGTTGTTTTGTTGAAACTTTGAAGGATATATGCTGTTGGTTGTAGCTATTTTCTAGTTCCTTCTTTCTGTCTTGTTGCCAAAATTGTAGGTCTTCTGTTTGTGCTCATTCAACCAACTCCAATAGTTGGTCCCACCGCTCATCACCTGGGATAGAAAAATTTGCCATGTTTCTGAATATTTCATCTACCTATGTGTAAGTCTGGAAAGTTGGTTTGTTTAGAAACAAGTGATGAATCTGATGTTGAATGTTTAAATAAAATTACAAACCTTCCAAGAATGCTTCTCCAGTGATATCTCCCTTTTCCTTTCCAAATTTAGATGTATCTACATCTATGTTGCATAATTGATCCTACTAATTTTCTAATGGGATCAATTTGCCATTAAAATTTCTGAGAGTTGGAAGTCCTTTCTCTTGCAACAAAGCAAACTTCTTGTTAAATCTTTTGACCTCTAGCTCCAATTCTTTGCACTTGTTCTCTAACTGCACCATAAGTTTTTTCTTAGTCAACACTCTTTTGACTTTGATTACTGTCTTTGTCCTATCCTGAACATTTAGCTCTACAAGCTCATCTCTAGTCTTGGAGTTCAACATTCTTATAATTTTTTGTGCTTCTTCTGGCCTGTGTTCAATATCAAGTTTGGTCTTTTCCACCTCTGCTTTAACTCGTTGTACTAGTTCTTCCTGTTCAAAAATAATTTGAATGGATGGCCACAACTCAATAACATTTGCATTGATATTGTGCCAAATGTTGCGTTTGGCTTCTGCTAACTTCTTAATAATGAGGGATTGATATTCATACTTCTGAATTTGCTGAATTAATTGGAAATTATTTTTCACTCTCGCCAAGGATGCATTGTCTTCTTTAATCTTGCTTTCTTCCATCTTGGGAGTGCTTCTGTTAATTTATCCACTTCCTTATTTGTCAGTGACAATTCCCCTAAAGCTTGAGCTATATTTTCTGAGGAATTTGAAGTTGATTCTTGTGTTGTTTGATGTGTTGAAGTACACGTTGTTGATGTTCCTGATGCTTCCCGTTGCTCTTTTTCCTTTAGTAGTGCTTCCATGTCTTGTTCCATTTTTTGCATTTGAGCATTCTGTTCCACTACTATTGTGAACACCTTTTCTTTCTCTGTCTCTAAATTGGTGACTTCCTTAGCCTGAGGGTGTTCTGTAGTTGGGAGTTTCATTTGTTTCTTGAGATCTTGAATATATGCATTCTTGCTCTTGATTATGTCCTCAGTTGCCTTGACATTACTGGGATCATATCGTAGTTTAATAACTAAATCTTCTAAAGTCTTAATCCTGATGTGTTTATCTAGAGATGACATTCTCTCAATCTTTAACTGTGAGTGCATGTTATTTTAAGAAACCTGAAATTTAAAAGCAGTCATGGCTGAGCTAGTTAGAGTTGAGTAGATAATCTCACCTGCCTGCGTATGCAAATTGATCTTTTTGATTGCATGAACCTGCCTAGTATCAACTGAAAATATGGAGGCATTATAATCTTCGAAACTTCTGGTGGCTAACACTATGGGTTCCAAAAAGGCCATTTGAAATTGCCCCTTTTCTGAGTCAAATGCAGACAACAACCTGTGTTGAGTGCTGGAAGTTTGCTTCAAGAATTTTGAGTATGTTGAAGCTTTGAGAGCTTCAATCTTCAACTTAATCTCCCTATACCATGTAAAAGTTCTTTGCTTTGGTGGAACTTGAGAGGTAGAATAGATAAGAGACTCAGTTGTCTCTTCTACATATGGGAGAGAAGTGGTAGGAGTGTCTGTCAAAACCAAGGTAGTTTGCTCCTGTGCATCCCTTTCTCTTGAAGATTCTTCTTGACTAGTGATCACTTGAGGATCAGTCTTACTATCAGCCTTTGTAGTGTTCTTTGGATCCTTTTTTCTTCTCTTGAACACAATGAAATCTATAGCCTAAGTCTCTGAATCTATAGGGGACATGCTTTCCCTTGGCCTCTTGAGCTCTTTGTATTTAGGAATTGGAGTTTGCAAAGAAGATTGGCTAACTAACTACTCTTCAGCCTCAGGTAATGCGTTTTCTTCCCACTCCTCTTGGTTAGCATATTTCTCTATCTCTAGCCTTAGTGTATGTGGATATGGAGTGCTCTTCTGTTCAACCCTCAGCTTCAAAATTATCCTTAAAGGATCATAAGGCTAACTAAAGCTTGGTTTGAACTTCATTTCTTTTAAGGTTGCCTCCACTTCCTTTGTTGTTACTTTGGTATTCCCAATACAAGGACCTACATGTGTCTTTAGTTTAAATTGTGCATCTTCTTATTTGACATAAAGTGTAGTTCATCCATGTTCAACATATATCTAGCATACTCCAACGCAAAAAAATTCCCACTGACACAACCACTGGTAATTTGTAGGGAGGAAGATCACACCCATAGATTCTATTTTCTGTATAATTTTGGTATAAATACCAGTCTCCAACGTTTGATTGTTGAGAGAGGTGCAAAACTTTCTTGGTTTCTAAAGAAATTCTTGGTATAATATCATTGCATAGTAGACATAAAGATGTGTGAAGGAACTTATCTACAAAATCAGTATATGCATACTCTTCTGAGTTTCTTCTGACGAGAGAAGTCCAATGGATAAATGATAAAGGAGTTGCTCGTCCATCTTCTGCAATTGAAATTTGATCTGTTTGCCTGGTAAAATAACATTAAATAAACCAAAATTGATTGGTGTTTGAACACACCTTCAACTTTGAACTTCAGAAATTGTTCATGTATGATATATGATAAAATTTGACTGTAATTGAACAAAAATGAAGGCTTCTGACCAACTGCAAATACTGATAGAAATCATAAAACTACCTCATCAACCCACCAATCTATATGATAACCTAATAACCGAGTAACCATAGCAATCAATTGTCCTGACATTTTTGGGAAAATGCAAACATATTATGTGGGATTTGTTCTGGGAAACTCAACGTTCTCAGGTAGAAAACATTCAAAAAATGTGAGCTTGCTAGGGGAAGGTAAGCTTCTTAAAAATTTCCATTAATGCATCGGCGGAAAAATGACGTAGAGAAGCCGAAGGATTTATCTGTAAGGCTTGGAAAATTCTCTCTGGAGAAATGGAAAAAAAGACCTCATTATTTTGGGCAATTACTGCTTTTTGGCTGGGGAGGTATCTGAGATGACACCAGGTAGAGAATTCAGGGAAAAAGTGAGTTTGAGGAAAGGTAAACCAAGGAAGAAAAGACTCTCAAATGCTTAAATCATCACTCTGATCTAAGTATTTTGTTTTCCCAATTATGGAGCTCATATAGGTCAAATTCGCATTAGGTTTCAACTATTTTATATTGGGTGTCAATCAAGGGAGTTTTATCTAGATTAGAGACATGGGATACCATGGGATCCTCCTCAAGCATATTTCCTTTTCCTTTATGTGACGAAACATTCTTAATTACATACGATAAATGAAGGCATAGGGAATTCGATAGGGGAAAAGGAGGAATAGAGAAATACACTGGAGAATTTTAGGAACAAAGCTACGAGTCTGCTTGTTTAATTGGATTTGGAAAGAAAATTGACTTGCAAATGGCGTTGGTACCAACAAAATTCAAATAAGTGTAGAAAAGGAAAATATGCAGATGTTTGAGGGATTTTATAATGGCTAGATAGGCATTATAATGAAATTATTAGCATTTTGGGAGTGAGACATTAATTGGGAATGGATCATTGGCAGGAGAGAATTAATATGTAACATTCATTTTCAATTTTGCGGGTGGTCTGAAATCCAATGGTTGAGTGACATGGATGGCGAGAGGGCTGACATATGGGCACATGTGATTGACATAGGGATGACAAATGGATGTGAGGGAATGGCGCGGGGGTGAGATGGTGGAGAGAGGAGTGAGATGACATTTTTTGTGGGGGTGGGGGGGTTATGTAAGCTTATATGGCAGGAACCCCGAAATTGACGAATGACAACATCAATGGTGTATGAAACAGTTTCAGACCTCCCCTGTGTTTAAAAGTTGGATGTGGGGGGGGGGGGTGGAGACTATCCTCTGCAATGATTCGGGCGGTGCCATCCCAACGTTGAAGTGGTTGTGTGATGGGAACACAAAAACATCATTCATACTTTTGACTTTTATTCGTAAAAAATTTAAATAAAATAACGTGACATTTTAAACTAACGGCCCCATACTTTGGATTTATTTTCTATTTTCTCATATATATTTTTCATCCCATTCACTTTTCTATTTTTCTATATATATATATTTTTTTCTTTCTTTTATGCGCTAAACAATTTTAAATGAAACATAAATTTTTACAATATCTTTGTGGGATGAACGACTAAATAATCATACAAGATTACTATATTTATAGGACCCTAATAGGTCTCACCTTTATATGGCTTGATGTCCACCTATTCTTCTATCTTGAAGAAAGATTATGAATGGTTCATGACACCTAGACTCAATTATTTTTTTGGGTTTCATGGACTCCTTTTTTGGTTCTTCAGATCCCCTAATTTCCCCTATGATTTGACCTTTGCGTTGGAAACTCCATCTTCTCTGAACAACCCATGCTTATGTGTTATGTTTTCCATGAGGAGGCTTACATTATGATCTATATATCTGATTTTCACTTTCATCTATGCAAACCTCTTTATTGGATCTTGAGGGTTATCATAAACTGATTCGTCAACCATTATTGGGGTCTTTATTCTGAAACCAATATGGCCCCCTACAACTTTCCACAAAATATCAAAGAAACATGCTTTGATACCAATATGATTTATAAAGTGTTATCAATATTACATAGGAAAATTTGCCACAACAAATTTGATAAAAATAACTTAAATATGAAATCTATACTTTGAGAGTTAATTTTCCTTAGATTTTTGGATTTATTAATTACTATTTTTCTATTTATGCATGAAATAAATAAATTGTGAAAACAAAGATCAGTGAATTAAAACACACATCAATCGCAATGAACACCAAGAAATGATTTGCGAAACCCTTTCAGAGGAAAGCTCAACTGGAAGGTGAGGCTGCTCTGCTCTCTTTTGTTTGAATGTAAATGATGCATAGACAAAGGAGAAGATAATCTCTATGGAGTTACTTGAGACTTGTGGCCCATGGGTTATTATATGACACAAACCCCTGCTATTTTATTCTCTCTCTATCCATTCTCAGTTACTTTGCTCTACTATGAAACAAAATGCAAGTAAATAGAATGGAACCCATTTTCCTCCTAGTGGCTCGGTTATAACACAACTTGATATCCAACTAGGGGTTAAATTTGAACCATTCAACCATCAACATGAGTTATAATTCAACCCTTCTAGATCCTTTGTCATAGTCCTCACATGGCTAGCCCATTTTCCACGAGTAAAAGGAGTCAACATGGAATTCTATTGAATTATGGTGATCAATCACAATAGGTCAAATTCTGAGAGACATAACTTTTTCACCTGAACTCTGATTGATGCAATTATTACATCATTAGAGAGTTATTCGAGTGTATAAAAACATAATGAGGTGATAGATTTAAAAATCAAATTTTTACCTCCAAAAATCATCATTTAAGGCCTCAAACTAGCCTTAGAAGGTTTTTGACACCGATTCTCCAAAGCGAGTATCATCACTAAAATTGTTCCTACAAGCCAATTTCTCTGATTTTTCCACCATGAAAGCATCGATTTGGATGAAAAATAATATAATTATCCAATTTGGATCAAGTAAGACTAAGAAAAATGAACGGTTCTAGTACAAATGGATAAGTGAGTGGTGTGAAAACAAAAGCTGAAAGAAAATCCCAAGACTGATACCAATCTAGCTATGGGTTTAATGAAATCAAAGTGGTATGAATCCAAGAGGGTGAGTGCTTAAAGGTGTAATATTAAGGCTCGAGCTCATTGAAATTTATGCAAAAACTAATTTTGAAGAGCTAGCATTTCTACTTTAAAATAATGTTATGAAGATGATGTTATATTATTTCAAGCAACAACCTAATTTGTCAGATCTAAACTTAATATGAGAACAATGAATATAATATGGATCAAGTCTCACATTACATTATCCAAATTATGCATGGTTCATTACAAGGCCCTTATGAAATGTTACAAGGGTCTCCTCCAATAAATAAACAACATATGGGATTAATTGCACACATAAAAAATCCTCATAATAGATCGATGCCATACCTCCATTATTCTATAAATCTTCCAATAATATGTACGATTACATTGAAGGACATAGCTCATTAATCTCCAAAGCCTTAAAAACCATTATAATGAAGATAAATATCCCCTTTGTAGAGGAAGTCTCTTTCCTCATATAATGAAAAAATATCGTTTGGTAACTAATTCAATGGAAAGCCAAAGAAATAATATAAAAATCCCGCTTAAATCCGTGGTTGACCATGTCAAGCTATGTGAATGTTAGCCTCTCCAAGAAAAGTCATCCCCATCCCAAAATAGAAAGGGAATTACATTTAAACGTCTCTGAGAGAGGATGTACAACAAAAGATAAGCATGATAACCAAGTCAACATACAAAAGATCTACATAAAATGCACCTTTCAAGATGCACACATACAAAAATATAATAAAATGGCTTCAACATAGGAGTATGTGCTCAAGGGTTCACCTAGAAAAGATCACAGAATGTGCCCTCAAAGATGCATGAGATATGAAATAATAAAATAATCCTCTTAGGACAACCATCCCAAAATAGCAGGTGCCTAGAAGATACATGGAATTAATTCACATGTGTGAATCCCAAGGAAACCAACTCCATTGATGCATGTGCAAAGTGCTAGCTAGATGGGGTGTTCTGCAAGAAATACAATGGTAAACCTCAAAATGTTAAGTGGAGTATCTCCAAAAGTGTGTCGTCTAAATTAATGTTCCAATACTAAAAATAAGACCAAGCAATAGCATGTAATGTGTCATGTGTGGCCCTCCAAATATACCACATACTTCTCAAGAAAGCATCCTCCACAACAACCTCCCATAAAATAATGTATGTGCCAAGTCAAAGAGGTGAAGGTCCTCCCTAATAGAGGTCAATAGATGTCATACATAGCTGAAATATACATGTAAAAATGATGAGAGACCACATAGGAAAGGTGTTGATCCAGGTGGATGTTGGTAAATTATCATGGTCAATAATTGTCTTTCTACCATTGGTGGTTTATAACCTATGGTTTTGGAAAGCCATGGTATCTACTCATGGTATTTGGAGGGTGCATGAAAGATGTTAGAATGTAGCAAGAAAAGAATTAGTTTGAATAGTGCCTTAGTCAAATGGAGAAAATTCAATTTTCCACATCAGCAGGATGAATTGGATTGCAGTTAGATAGAGTGGCATGGCCTTGTCTACTTGTTAAGTCAATAAATTCAAGTTATAGGCTAGAAGTAGAGTTGTGCATGGGTTTATTGCTAAAATTTAGCAATCTAGTTGAGTTATTGTTAGTTTAACTTAGTTCATTGAGATCTAGTAATTACTTGAGTCAATTGAGTAGTGAATACTTTTGTTAACTCACTGGTCTCTCAATTAAGTAGTCAAATAGCTAAAACTAGACCGAGCCATGCTTGTAGTTCAAATTTCCTAGTTGAGTGGATGGAAAAGGAACATTTGTATTTATAATTGTATGTTGTTGAGTGTATAGTGCTTTTCCCCTGAGCAGATGATCAAATCCCCTTGAATTTGTGCAAGGAAATATGGAATTTCCCTATTATTTAAGAGATTAATTGCTCCAAGATTGCATAATGAAATAGGAGGAAGTTGGAGCATTGAATTAGCTAAGTATTTGCTAGAGCAGGACAATCAACAGGAGAACATGTTTACAGTGTAGGGTGTGCTTTAGAGTTGAAGCAAGACATTGTAATAGTTTCTCATTCTCATCTTATTAATGAAAATATATGGAGGAGTTTTTCCCAGTTGGATTCCCTTGTAAATCGTTGTATTCTTGTTATTTTTATGGTTTCATGTGTTTCGAAATTGTGATTTCCATTCTGAATAATTGTAGAGGAAATTTGTAATCTCTTGTTTTCAGTTAGAATTCATCAGTAGTATCAAATTTCTTGCAATTTATACATGGTATCTATTGTACCTTAAGAAACCAATTTCATGGCTGTAGGGAAATTGTGCTTAAGACATTAATAAATATTATTTTCTATCACTTATTGTTTGTTGTGTTCTCAAATGAAGGACCTGGAAAACTTGGTCTTTAAATCTTAATACATGTATGACCAGAACATCTCAAAATGCCATTTGTTGCCAAATACAAATGATGAATGAAGAAAGTTTGAAAGGAGAAATTAAAGGTAATATGCTGATCTTTCACAAAAAATACTATCTATAACTCAGAGGAACTATGATAATGAGAACTAAATCATAGACAATATGTTGGTCTTTCACAGAAATTATTATCTATAACTTAGAAAGGAAATAAAGACTTCAAGTATAGGAGCGCTCTTTTAAAGAATTTTAACTCTATCTACATAAGCAAATAAAGACATGTAGCTTCATTAGTATACTTGAAAAGAAGAAAACATAGCATGACACATGACAGAGAAGCTTACAAAATTATATGCAACAACTCATGGAAACTTCTGATTCTTTCATTAATCAACGATGATATTAGGAATACAATGGCCTAGTCTTCGAGTTCTCCAAAATTCCAACCACCAACCCTTTCTCTATAAATTTTCCTCCTTTTATATATTTGTGAAATAGTTGTGAAACTGTCAAACTACTAAACTGTTTCCCTAATTATTTGAATTAAAAATTATTACAGGATTTTATAGAGGTTTAAACACAACTCAAAGAACATGACATAACAAAAAACAATTGAATTTAGAAGAGGATAATAATTGCTGACTTTTTCTGTTAATCCGTTGCCGAGTTCCTCTGTAAATGCCCTAAATAATGTTTAACTTGCTTTAGCAGTAATGAACTGTGTTGACTTGTGTAATATTGGGCTTACACATATATCAGATGCATTTTAATTGGCCAAAATACCAAGAAACCCAACCAATTGCCTTTTCTTCAAATTTAGCTTTAACACTGATTTTTCCGCTTACACAATGAAAACAACACAAAACATGCCAAGCGGAACTGAAAGGAATTAAATCTGTTTAAAAATCAATCGGATCCGCCTTTTCAAAAATGTTAGCTCCCCATCGCATATCGCAATCAGCGAATGAACTAATCACATATGCATTCGGTGCTTTCCATTGTAATGTTGGACTTACACATAATTCTTTCATATCTGTGCTTTTCTATTAATAATGAAAATATACCATAAAGCATGCTTTTTCCGCTTCTATGCAGGCTATGCACAACTGTCGAGGCATACTTTATCGCAATTGCAATCAGCACTTTCAATGGTGCATTAACCCAATCATAACAATTTGCGATATGGCGGACGCGATGATAATATAAAACATGGCGTATAGAATATCGGGTCTGGCCATCACATATCACAATCGGCGTTTTCCATATATACATATAATATGCTACTGTTATGATAGACCCATCGCAATTATAAAACGAAATATATATTATATCGGGTCTGGCCATCACAATCGCAATCGCAATCAGCGGAACCAACCTCTATATGCATAAAGGCTTTGCGAACTCGACACAATTATAAACCGCAACATATATTATATCGGGTCCGGCTTCCCCATATCACAATTTGCGCTTATTTCTATTATAATCCCTTTATAATAGAAAAATGCGTAATCATAATGTATATGAAGGACTTTTTGATATGGCGAACCCACCGGGATTTTAAATATAACATAGATATGTTGCGGGTCCAGTGTTAACTCTTTAATACTTGTTTCCTTTGTTATTTCTTGATTTCAATATGCACACAAAAACACACACACACACACACATATCGGTTATGGCTCCATTTATGTTGTGATTTAACTTTATCACATGGGTGAATTCCTTTATACTTGTTCCTTTTGCGAATTTGATATATTTTAATGAATATGTTAGTGTCGGTCTTGAGCCCTCCATCGGTGATCAAAAGCTCTTTGCATATGCATAGGTAGGTGTCTCATCAGTATCAGTTTTGCATCCCATTAGGCATGCCATAACACTGATGGAGGAGCTGGTCTTTGTTTCCTTCTTGGCTTTGCTGGATCAGGTCATATCATTTGAATAAGCTTGTGTTACACTTGTTTTATTTTTGTCTTGAAATCCCAAGTCTAGGTCTAGGGTTTTGGTTAAAATCACTGCAAGGTCATGAGTCAAAGGTCTAATAGTCCCCAACAAGCCGGAAGGAGGTATGTAAATATGTTCCATTGATATTTTTTATCAGCTACAGCTCATTTATACCTTGGATTTAAAAACCCTGTTTTTAAACCCAAGGTCATGTGAAATTTGCAAAAATAAGGAAAATTTTCAAAATTCTTCAGAATGTCGGAAATAACCCTGCTTTCCTCACCAGAGTCCATTAGATAGTCAACATGCAAAAAGAACGGAGTTAAAGCACTCAAAAGATCAAAATTCAGGCAAAGTGAACTTAAAACAGTGTTAAAGTGAATGTCAAAGCAAAAAACATTAGAAAGTGGGTTTGGTGATTTGAGTTTTTCAAATTTGGACCTATAAAGACTAAATTTCCCTCTACATAGCCTCATTATGCATTTGAGAGCTTGCAAAAACAAGTGAAGGCGATTTGCAGCAAGTTGGGTTCATTTTCAGGGGGCGCGACCACTCAGGCGGGGCGCGACCACTTAGAGCAGGGGCGTGACCACTCAAGCTATCTTCTACAGAACCACTCCAAATCGACTAAATTGCCCTCCTAAGTGCTAAATCGATCGAGGTAGGCTCTAAATTCATGAATGATGATATGGATGGTGAAAATAATGATGTGTGTCATGGTTTTATCATTTAAAGTTGCAAGTGAATGGATTAATATGGCCGTTGCTAATGTTTGTAAAATGCTAGGGTTTTGTGACTGTTTCAAGTGTTTATTGTCCCATTGATCCCTTCCTTTTTCCACTCTTTCATTAATAATCATGTTTGCATCTCTGTCCTATTTCATTTGCACATAAATGTTGCCCTACCCCCATCCCTAAGTTATAAACCCTATCCCTCTCACAAGCACTCAAACCCTAATTCCCTCTACCATACACATGCAAAAAACTAAAACAAAAAGAAAAGATACATTGTAAAGACTGAAGAGAGTCATGTCAATTTAATGTGCTGTATATTTAAAAGCATGTACAAACCGCTATACATCCTTGACACCCTCTTGATGCATGAAACACTTTCCCTTCATGTGAAAATGATGAGTATGTACTCCTTAATGTGCATGTAACCCTTAAAGAACAAAAAGAGCACAATCTGCCTTATAACACACATGAACTCCTCAGTGAATTTGGTGTATGGTGTCCCTATGTCCCTCTTGATTCATGTATGCCCCTTCCATGTTTATTATCATACATGCTTTGTCCCATATGAGATGTTCTTGGCAAATGATTTCCCAATGTTAAAACTGTTCCTATATGCATGACAATGTGTAAAGTTTCCCTTGAAAATTCCCTGTTATTATCATATATTCCCATTCCTTGTTAAGAAGTTCCCTCCCCTAACATTCCCCTCATGTTTTTTTCCCTTGAAACAGCATAGAGTTCAGTACTTTTGCAGGCAGAGGCAGTAGTCCAATTTGTCCTTCAGTTTGCCCATCTTGCCCCAAAGCCATGCCAGATACCGAGACTTATGAACAAGGTGATAACCATTCATCATCTACAGAGGTTGAGGTATAGAGGAGGCCTCATAAGGGTGGAAAGGGCGGTCATCACAGGTTATTGGGCTAGGATGCATGTTTGCAAGGCGAAGATGAAAATGTTCCAAAGAAGGTTGTCCGAGGTCCGCAAGAGGAAGAAGAAGACCAACCTGCTCCGTATCTTGGCCGAGGCTTATCTCACTCATTATGACACTCATTAGCATCCTCCTAGCAG